>JAQOWM010000438.1:952500-960000 GCA_029041755.1 Resseliella maxima
CTGCTTTGGTTTCATTTCAATTTTGTTGTGTGTTGAGCCTGTTGATTAAAAATTCTCTTTTTATTTCATATTTTCTCACTCTCACTTTGAGTTTATCAACGAAAAAAAAAAAAAATAAAAAATAAAAACAAACTTTATTTTCCCGTACAAGAATTTCACTTGAGTTTGTCGTTCTAGTGACATTTTTTATTTAAAATAGGCGATTAAAAATAAAAATAAAAAAAAAAGTAGAAAATGAGCGACGACGAACGGGATATTGATATTGAAAGTGATGTAAGTAATATAGAACTACGCCATTTCAATTTAACAATGGAACACAAACAGTACAGTTCTATAAAAATGTTGATAAATAAATTTTTCGTTTGAAATAGGATGATGTTGATTCAGAAGGCCGCACACAATCACGAACAAATGTTTCCCAATATTCCAGTCAGGTAAATTCAATGAAAATAATAATAATAATAATATTATTATTGTGATGGCATATGAATGAATATCAAGGCCATGCAAATACTGAAACGCCATTACAACAACAATACCATTAAATGTCTTGTGTCAAACACCATTGTATCATTCGAATCAGTTGTTTATTGTGCTGAATTTGTTGTGTTTACATTTTGTCTTATGTTTATCTGTAAAATTGACAAAAAATGAAAAAAAAAAAAAAAAAAAAACAGTCAACATATTTCGTTGAAACATTTTTCTTTCTTTTTTTCGTTTTTTTTTTTTTTTTCAAAAAATTTTTCATAAAAGTGTTTGATTGTCATTTAATGAAATTTCATTCAATTTTTTTTACTGAAATTAGGCGGAAAAACGGGCACATCATAATGCATTAGAACGAAAACGGCGAGATCACATTAAAGATAGTTTTACAGCGCTAAGAGATGCTGTACCATCGCTACAGGGTGAAAAAGTCGTAAGTAACATTATCAAATGTAACGATACAAATTATAAATATTAATTGCAAATGTTTTTCCATGCAAAAAAAAAAAAAAAAAAACAAAAAAAAAAACAAAAAAAAAAAAAAATTATGCAGGCAAGTCGTGCACAAATTCTTAAAAAAGCTGCCGAATATATAACATTTATGAAACGTAAGAATCAAAATCATCATTCTGGTAAATATAAATTCACAAAAGCGTGTAGTTGTTCATGCTGATAATGAATAAATCATCATTAACATCATTGAAGTTTATGTTTTAGGGAACGAAGATCTGAAGCGACAAAATTCCCTTTTGGATCAGCAAAGTAAGTGATTTTGACATATTTTTTTGCGTCATTTCACTTAAGAAATTTCTCACAAAAAAAAAAAAAAAAAAAAAAAAGAAAGAAAAAAAACAATTGTATTTCTTTAATTTCATTTCCATACAGTACGAAGTTTGGAACGTCAATTAAGTGCTGCTGGTGAAAGTGATTTACGAAATGATCAACATACATCTGAATCAGATATGTCTGATATTGATGATGATGAATCACAAGTTGATATTGTAACAACACCATCATCACAATCAAGTGCAAAAAAAATCAAAACATCTTACAATGCAAAAGTAATGTATCAATGAAAAACTGCCCAAAATCGATATATAATCGATAATTTACGATAATTCATATTTATTGATATCGTATGTTGACATCCACATTTTCTTCAAAATCCATTTGAAATCAATATTTTTTTTTTTTTTGTTTTTAGGCATTTTAGTATGTAAATTCTTCCATAATAAGTTTAGAGATAAACGGGATAATTGCAGAAAAATTTGAATCCGTTTTCCCCGGATTAAGCATTTATTATATTTTTTTTTCTACAAAAAAAAAAAAAAAAAAAAAAAAAGAACAAATGAATGATGAAAAAAATAAATGTACATTTAATCGGTTCTTATTGTAAATGCAGTTGACCAAATCTCAAAAACAAAAACTGTAATTTCTTTGCAAAAATCACATAAACATAATGAATAAGCAGCACGTCTATTGTGTTGTTTGATACTATGTTTAAAATGTGTGTACAGTGCAAATCAATTCATGGTTTTTTTTTTTCTTCATTCGATTAGTTCTTATTTCAAACGATTAGCGTATGCGCGCCAATAATTTCAATTCAAACAACAGTATGACAAACACAAAAATAATTTTGTTTTATATTTTATTATTTTTTTTTTTTTTTTTTCGAATACAATGACGCGTAACATTTAGGAACTAATACAAATTTTATTATTTTCTTCTTTTTTTTTCTTGTTTCTCATCTTTTTGTGCGAAATATTATTCTATACACTTTTTACAAAACAAAACCAATACCAACAAAAAAACATAAAAAAAAAAAAAAAAAAAAAAAAATTTATGACACAACTTTAAATTTTTTTTTTTTTTTTTTATATATACACAAAAAAAAATTGATGCAACCCGATTTTTCGTGGACTTAGTTTAATATTTTACAAACTACAAAATAAAAATGAGAGAAAAAAAAAAATTTTAAAATCATATTTTAGAGATAAATGTTTTTATGTTTATCAAAATTATTCACTGCTAAATTGACCAGAGGAAATGAAAAAAAAAAAAAAAAAAAACAAACCAACCACCAAAAATTTAAATACAACATTGTATGTAAGATATTAAGTGAATAAAACAATTTTGATTTTCATTAAACGAAACACAAATGAAAAAAAAAAACACTTACACACATTTTTTCAATTCGCAATGAATTATTCTCAATTTTTCAATGAATTAGATTGAACTATTTTTGAAATTTCAGTTTTGGGTGATTTCTATCAATTAAATTTCGATCATTATTATAATTTTAACAAAATTGAGTTATATTGTTTGAATTTGCATTTGCTTCAGATAATCGTATTTGTTCTCCTAAATTTCTCGTTCATTTTTGAAATTCAATTTCATTTTGACTTTTGTGACATCCATTTCCAAGCAAATCGAAATTTATGATTTTTAAATTAATACCGACATGGTTTTAAATAATAATTAATTGATTTCTAAAAGTTGACATATTTCACGTGATTGAAATCTTTTCTATTTGGTTTATTATGGATGAAATTAAAAAAAAAAAAAAAAAAAAAAACAAGAAAAAAATTTGTGAAAAAGTATTTCATTTCAGACAAATGACAAATAATTGACAAAACCAAAATTCGGTGCATTATTCTAAAAGTCTTTATTATCATGATTTGTTATTAATTTGTTGTTAACGAGTTATGTTGTTCAAAGTATGTTATTTGATTTTAATTTGTTCTCAACTTTATCGTCGTCTGTATCGTCTGTTCTGTCGCTAGTTTAAATTTTGAATGTCATCCGTGTCATCAAAAAAGTTGATTCAGTTATTAAAAATATTTGAAACCAATGACTATTTTCCGGTCGATAGAAGGTGTGGTTGGCGACAACGCTAGACACAGACCAAAAAAAAAAAAAAAAAAATACATAATAAATATACAACATACCACACAAAATTCCACATTGATTTATGACTTGGGCTTGCTTTAAAATGTGTATGTGTGTGTGTGAGTGTGTGTGTGTGAGTGGCCGTTTATTTTCGAAAAATACTCATTGGTTTTTGCGGTTCGAAAATTTTTCTTTAATATGTTTACCATTTCTTTCAAAATGTTATTAACATGAAAGAGAAAACCACTTAGGGATTTGAAATTTGAAACAAACAAAAAACCTCCTCATGAAAATTTACATGGAAGAATAAACTGAATCAAGTTGCCGTAATTGAACAAACGATGCGTAATTTTAAGTGTAACTATTCAGTTGAATGCTTTTAAAACAATATGTGCGCGGTTTTTTTTTACAATAATGCACTTAGCCAACAAGTAATTGAATGAATCCGGGTGATTGGTGATGAGCAGTCAAACCAATCGAATTTATCGTTGAATAAGCGAAATTGAAAATGCTTGCTGTTTCCGTGAATAAATTTCAATTTAATGGATTATCAATCTGGTTCAAATAGAGAGAAAGAGAGATAGAGAGAGAGATAGCGAAAGAGAGAGGAAGAGAGAGAGAGAGAGCGAAAGAGAGAGGGAGAGAGAGAGCATTTCCACATTTTGAATTATGGAGTTATCGAAGCGATATATTCGATTTGTGTTTCTATTAACCGCTTATCTGCCGAAAACTTTCACATCACACAAATCAGACATTGCACTTTCAAATAGAATTTCAATGCAAACATTATTTTGGCGCTCTGTCTGTCTGTCTGCCTCAATAGATCGCTCCTTTTCTCACTGTCTCTTTCTGTTTCTGTTTCTCTTTCTCTTTTTCTCTTTCTTTCTCTTTCTATCCCTCTCTCTCCTCATTATCAATTCCTTATTCTTCTAATCCATGTGCAATAGTGTAATAAAAGCACCAATATCCAAGCAATGCATTTGAATATTGCGATTGCTACTTTGTGCGATATTGTTGTATTCTTGCTTGTTCACTCAAGATGTGATAGTTTGGCTGTGCACTCGAAAATGGTAATCATCATTAAACAGCTGTCACTGTCGACATTTTAAATTATTGTCACGTATATCGATATCTTATATAAAGTGAAACATAAGCATTTGAAATCACTTGGCAATCGAAATTTTCTCTACTCATATACAGATACCAAATCGAGAGACCAAATGTTCTTGAATCGATCTTGGTATCCATCCGTTTTTCGCATTCAAAATTGAATATGTATCAAGAGCATTTGTCCTTAATGAAATACTGACTAAAGTGTAGCAACGAATGAAAATGGGATTTCGAACGTTTGTATACGTGTGCGTGTGCGTATGTATGTGTTAAAGTCAATATACTTGCAAAATTTTTTTATCATAATTTATAAATTGTAATTTCAATTTGAGTTTGTTATTGTCGTTGATTTTGTTCGCTTTGATTCGCACACACACATATATACGCATATACACACACACACATAGTCAACTTCAATGTAAATAACATTGAATTGAATGGAATAGCATCACCCAATTTCAGTGCCACTTTATTTTCACTTATCACATCCTATGATTTTGTTGTATAAGATGCTCGTATGGTGATCAAAAGTGTGGAAAAAATCAGAGGTAAAAGCAATCTGAATTGTCAATTGCAAACACTGTATGTGAAACACCTAAGGCGGTAAATGAGTCCCATTTTCGGTGGCATGATGCAAATTTTCTTTTTTTTTTTTTTTTTCTTCCCTCACTTTTCTCTTTACCTTCATCTTTGCCTGTTCACCATTGGGGTATAACAACGATATTAACTTAAGTGAAAAGCTCAACCGCATCGTGTAATGTAAACAAGATGTACGTGGTAAGGATAAAAACAACAACGGCAACGATGATGATGATGACGATAATACATACATCAAACCAATCTATAGTCAAGGTGCATGCAAAATTCACCCATATTCCCCCTATTCACAACCACAAGATACAAATACATACACACACTTACACATAAATGCTTCAGCTCCTTTTCAATTCACCAATATTTTCATCCGAAAGCAGGACACACTGAAATGGGAACAAAAGACGACAACCATGAGGAAATATCGACGAAAGAAAAGAGCTAACATTCACCAATACAGCTCAAAATCAATTGATATTCAAATCAGACAATATTCATTCATTTTGCCACACTTTAGATTCAATTTTATGAAATAACTATTGTCATGTCGCACCATTCTTTGAATTGTGATGATATGGCGATGGAGGGTTTAGTGTAAGTGCGTATTCAAACAATGCAAACGTCCAAACCATGTGAAAATTTCACAAACAAAAAAAAAAACACACACACACACACACACACACACACAAACATATTCGAATCGATGCAAATCGAATGCCAAATTCTATATTTCCAAAAACAAAAATGACTAAAAATTATGGAAAATCTTATTAAAGTTCTCACATATTTTTCTAAGTGAAATTTTATCAGTGAATGACAGCAGTTTCAGATTGCATTGAATTGAAACAAAAAAGAATAACCGAATCATAAGCGGAAATCAATTTGAAAATGAGCTGCCGAAGCAAAATTCTGATGACTTTTTGAAACTATTCAGAATTCTTTAAACTTTCCAAGAATGTAAACAATTTTAAATGGAATGAAGAATGGAACACATCGTGTGAGAATGTTCATCTGAGTTTACGACAATAAATACGCTTTATTTCAATTGAAATATGCTTTTAGATATTCGATGCCATTTACATGTTTATTCCATAAACCCGTTTGTAACTAATCCTATTGAATTGGATATTTTCATTTTGATTCGTTTCGAATTAAAATCCTTTTCAACTGAGTTTTGATATATGCACAAAGTTCTGTATGTGCAACTCAATTAAAGTTAGTTTTTTTTTTTCTTCTCTATCTCACTATCTTCTACTTTTCATCTCTTTCTTCTGCCTGTTCTCTCTTTTCATTCTTTTTCTCTCTCTCTCTCTATCCCTCTCTTCCACTTTTCTACTCTCCCTGTCTCTCTCTATCCCTCTATCCCTCTCTCCCTCTCTCCCTCTCTCCCTCTCTCCCTCTGTCCCTCTGTCCCTCTGTCCCTCTGTCCCTCTCTCTCCTCTTTCTCTCTTTTCCTCTCTCCCTTTCTCTTTTTTTCTCCCTTTATCTCCTTTGATTCCTTGCAAATAAATAGCATAAAGAATATTAAATTGAATAAGAGGATATTCATGTTCAATGTATCCGAAATCGATTTGAAAATTAAATTCAGTTTGGCATGTGGAAACAATTACTTCGAAGTTCTATATGTGTATGTCAGCGTCAGTATGTGTATGTGTGTGAGAGAGAGAAAGAGAGAAAGAGAGAAAGAGAGAGAGAGAGAGTAAGTGCATGATTATGAAAGTTTCGCACCGGAAAAACCAAAAGACCTATTTTCAGTGGTAAAATGCCATGAGCTTGATTTGCGGTCACTTCAGTCCAAAGTCCACAATCATTAGATAGCGACAAAATGAAATGAGTTAAACAACAAATGCAATACAATTGGTTACTATTTATAGTAATAGCCACGATTTCTCACAAACATGTATACACAATACACATTCGACAAATATGCATTGAGCTAAAGGATACACGACTTAATATCACATACAAATGTACGGAGAAAATCATTTGCAACAAAACATCAAAACAACATTTTAAACAAATCATCGAAATGTAACAATCCATTACTTAATTGCTGTTTCATGTTGATTGTCGACGGTATTTTGTCCATTCAAACAATCTGATTGAGTATTTCATTTTGTATTGTTTTTCCATTATTTTTGTTTTTGTTCTTTCTCTATTGTTATTCGTAAATCAATCGAAATCAATTCTCATATATTGATTTCACCAGTGCAATGTTCTTTTAAAACACTTTTGGTTTGAAACACTTAATTGTCATTTAAAATTTGTAAATCGTCTTTTTCCCTAAAATTACATGATTACTGTGTTTATATTTTCTATATGTGTATGATTGCATTGATAAATGACACAGTATCAGTGCATGAATTGCGGCTATGATTCGTTTGTATAAATTATTTATCACCCAACGGCTATTTAATGCACATT
>JAQOWM010000438.1:965000-987500 GCA_029041755.1 Resseliella maxima
TTCTTATAGATCAAAATAATATTTGCTTCGCACACCAAATGTAAAACTTTTCATGATTTTTCTCTTTCACTGTCATTGCATGTGATTCGTCCTTATTTTCCCTCATCTGATGTTGTTGTTGTTTTATTTTTATTCAATACTCTTTTCTCATTGCCGAATGAAACTTTTTACGGGATTTTTCTGTATTCACTCTCAATTCAAGACTATTTTCAATTCGTAAACTTTATTTTTTGTTCGTCTTTCTCTTTTACTTTTTTTTTTTTTTTTTGCTTCATTTTCATGTGGAGACTATTTTGTTAGGATGCAATCGAATCGTTGCCATTCGACATTCAAGAGTCGCGCGCGCAAATTTTCAATTTTTTTCTTGTTGTTTCCTCTTTTCTTCTTTTTGTTGTTGTTGCAAGTAAAGTGGATCAACGAGCAAATCGTATCTTCGAAAAGAATTATGGCATTGCATATAAAAATGTTAGATGCACATTGAATGTTTATGTGTGTGTGCGCGTGGCATTTCCTGGGCTTTTAACTTGCAGATGCAATTTGAAAACTTTTTTCTAAACTTAATGCATCAACTCTTGATGCCGTTGCGCGTTCATACAAAATTTTCTGAAAACTTGGTTTTTCGCTAAACACTTTTTATCACGATATGTTCGCATTTTCATGCGCAATGTGCATTTAGTATGTTATGTGTATGTTTTAACTTTCATTCTTTTTCTTTTTCTTTTTCTTTCTCTCTCTTTCTCCTTCTCTCACTTTATCTTTCGTTCCCTGTGTATGGCTCTCTCTCTCTCTCTCTCTCGCTCTCTCTCTCTCTCTCTCTATCTCTATCTCTCTCTCTTTTTGTGTATTTATTGGTCGTTTGCTTGTTGGAGTTCTTTGCTGTTGGGTTTTGTCAACAAAAATTCTTTTCAACTTGGCAAGGAATTAACTCTTCGCAATTTGACTTTTAATTGCATTACTTTGAGGTAGAAAAATTCGAAGTTGGTTCAGTTGGTTCAACGAAGATTTTCCAATTTTTAGTTCGCACGCTTTCAATTCCCGTTTCTCTATCGTTTGTAAATTTATTGTTTTCGCGAGTTTTCTCCTTCTTTTCTAGAATTTTTTCCTTACTGTTGCTGACGTTGTTGTTGTTGTTGTTGTTGTTTTCCTTCTTCTCAAGCTTTTTGTACGGAATAAATCTTTAAGTTTTTGATTCCATTCGCTTGTGAAACGGTTGTACGAATATAAAGTGCGATTGCAAGTAATTTTTTCCACTTTTCCATTCGTTTTCTTCGGGAAAACAAACACGCCAATTAATAAAAAGCGATTAACGGAAAGCAACTAAAGAAACCAAAAAAAAAAAAAAAAAATAACAACAAAAATATATTTATAGAACTATGTACGAATGAAGAAGAAGAAGAAGAAGAAGAAGAAGAAGAAGAAGAAGGAGATGAAGAAGAAAAAACTGCATCCGTCTGACATCGCTTTCATAGTTGGTAGTGTGTAAGTGTGGCGCTCGGAAAGTTCAAATTAAACCAATTAAATTGTGTACAGTCCGTCTGTGTATTTTGTGCATCTGTGAATTCAATCCTCATCCTCCTTTCATATGCGAAACAAACACGATTAAAGCAACTTTATGTAGGTTTTTATGGTCGAAATGGCCCTCTACATTCAATGTTCACTTTCTCATTTCAGAATTGTGATTTTGCACTCGAACCCTTAATCTGTTGCCTCTATTTCTCGCTTTCTCTTTCTTCGACCTCATCTCTCTCTCTTTCTTTTTCTCTCTCTCTCTTTCACTAGCACACACACTCAAATATATATATATTCTCGCAATCACCATATCGCGTATGTACGTATCATTTTGGAAAGCATTTTCGAATGTCAGCCGTCGTGAAACCCACGACTAATTGGATATACAGTAAAACAAATTCGAATTGAGAGTGAATGGGAGAAAGGAAAAGAGACGAAGGGAGATTTATATTTTCAAATACATATATGTATGTTGTATATATGCATTGTACAGTAAAGGACAAAATTGACTGTACGGTCAGCAAAAAAAAACAAAAATGTTTCATAGATCTTTTCATGAAGTATTTTCGTTGTTTTCAAATGAAATATTCAAGCTATTTATTGTGAAATAATTTGAACTAAATATTACTGAACGATTTTTCGAAAATATTTTTAAATTTTTGTAATTTTTTTATTATTCAAAATCGTAAATGAATGACAATGTACGATCCATGACTGTATATTGCATTTGTATGCGGTAAAATACTTATTTTCGCTGACGAAAATGAACAAAAAAGGGCTAAAGTCAAGCAGCACAGCACATCAACCACACTGAGCTGAGCTGAGCTGAACAGTGAGAAGAATAAACTTTTCAAATTAAAATTTATTTTTGGATTTACAGTCGACGGATGGAAAAACATGAATTTCAAGTATTGAGCCATCATGTTTATATGCAGGGAGCAATAGAGTGACGAACAAAAACCAATGTTGGAAACCGTGAAAATACTGTGTTTAGAGAGTGTTTAACAGAAAAAAAAAAAATAAATAAAAGGAGAAAGATGTAATTAGTAATTAACTCTCAAAATTAGTGGAAATTTTCCGGATGGAATGGAGGGATTGAGATAGAGAAAGAAAGAAAGAGAGAGAAGGGAAGAGAGAGAGAGAGAGAAACCAAAAATTTAATAAAATGTATGACCCAACATCAAACTGACCCGCATAAATCTCGCTTCAACATCGCTTAACTGAAACGATCTTTGTACGAGGCTGAGAGAACATTAAGTCATTATCTGCATGAGCTCGATTTCGACATTTTAATTTAATTCATTCTCAAAATGAAAATGGAAATGGAAATAGAAATAGAAATGTATATTTATTCAAAATACTAAATACAAAAGTATAAAGTTGATTGTTGTGAATCTGTCTATGCCACTCATTCATTTTATTGTTTGGATGCCATCGAATGCTAGTGTGGAAGATTTAGATATTTATTTTCTGGCAAAATGTGTGATAAAAACAAATATAAATGCCAGAATAATAGATTAGAAGTTAGATGATTGACTTTGTGCTTTGAATTGTTTGCTGGACTATTTGGTGCAATCACTTTTTTCCTTTCTTCCGTACTTCCGTTCTCTGTCCTTCTCTCTTTCATTTCTCTCTCTCTCTCTTTTTCTCTCTGTCTCTCTCTCTTCTTCTCTCTCTCTCTCTCTCTCTCTCTCTCTCTCTCTCTTTCTCTTTCTCTTCCTCTCTCTGTCTTCCTCTCTCTCTGTCGTTCTCTCTCTTTCTCCCCCCTTTTTTGTGTGCTTTGTTCTAAAATCTCCTTCTCTCTGCCTTGCACTCTTTTGATCGAAATTTGAAAAACAAAAAGTTTACTAAAATGTATTGTCGTCACCCACTTTCCATTCGAATGGCTTATCGATTTCCTTGCTTGAGTTATGTACAATCAAATCGATGTTGTCTGAAGTAATAGAAAAAACTTTGTTAAATTTGAATACAATTGATCACAGTTGAATGCAGATAGTCTCGACAAAAAAAAAGATATATTTACATATTTATGAAATTTTGTCTAATGAAAAACAAAGTTAATTCGTTTCAATTGGATCAAAATGACGAAAAATATATTGATCCTTTAAGAACTACTGTGTGTGCAATAGTGTTAAAGTGTATTGTTCCGATCAGATGCATTACTTTATATTTATTATTATAAATATAGGAACAATTAGAAATTATTAGGAATAAAATTGTGAATTGAAAAAGGTATTTTTCTGCATTTTAATCATTCTACATTTTGTCTTAATAACCTTTCCCGTGCAAATGTTGGAAAATCAAAAGACTTATCTGTTTTGCTCATTGCAATTGAATAATATCAGATTTTCCATTGTGATACACTGATGAACAATGAACAAATGAGAACAATGTGCATAAAAACATATACACACGCACACACCAAAATCACAATATCCATTTCAAGTCGGAATTTCGATTTCAAGTTCGGCTTCCTATTTGATTGTCTGTTTCACACTTTATCGTAATCCAAAATGCATGGTACATAAATATTACGATGGTATGCATGTATGTGTGAATACGTGTATACGTGTACACTACTACATGGATCTGACGTGCACATATACAACTACTTACAAGCATATACAAGACAAAACTAATCTTGAATATTCAACAATTTTGAATAGGATATTTCTCAAACAGTGATGCTTATGAAGTGTTAATTACTTCACAACATATACAAACGTATTGAAATACGTAACAACAACAATCTACATCTCTGTATTGTTCATCATTTTATCTAAGATGTAATTAATTTTGTGCTAAAGTGAAAATTTGCAAGTTGGCAATGCGGGCGCAATTGCATTGAGCATGGATTTGAAACGATTTTATTGGTCAGATAAAATGAAAATCAACATTCACATGATTGATTATATTCATTTGTAATATTTTAGTTCATATCATTGCTACATGCTAATTGAAACGATCAATCGCGCTTGATTTTTTACAATGAAAAACGGAAAAAAAAACAAACAAACAACAATCTCTGTGTGCAGACAAAAGGAGGCAGTTCAAATTGGTTCATTTAATTATCGTTTACCGTGCAAAAGTTTTTCAAAAACTTTATGATTCATAAACGAATAGAGCTTGTTGATTTTTATTGCACAAATTTTTGGCAAACAACAACCAACTTGATAATATACTGCTTGTACGATCGAATAGAAAATGTTTAGCATTATGATTGTGTGTAATCGGTTAATGCCAAAAATCGAGTTTATACAAACATAAAATCATAAAGCCGACATACTAGCACACGTTCTTTTCGTATGCGTATACATTCAGCTCTGTGCATTTATGGAATCATTCTCGACGCCACAAAAATAATTTTAATTGAATATGCTGTGTAATTAGAAATCCGGATACACACCGTTTTCTATATTGAATTTATTTGGATTCGCTTGTTCAACCATTTATGCACTATATGTTTGCCTACTAATATGTATGTACTTTGTAAAACTTTGCTGAAAATTTGTATCGAGAGAAAGAGAGAGAGGGAGAGTGAGAGAGAGAGTGAGAGAGGGAGAAAATAAAAGAAAGTTTTCACACTGAATTGGCTACAATTGAATAACAAAATCGACAACGAGTCGTAAAGTTCAAACGTGCCTCGTACATATATACTTATTATACGTTTGAATATATATATAGTTTTTACATGGACCGTTTTTAACTTAAACATTGAAGCAGTAAACTTTACAAATGTTGATATTATAAGCTCACAAGTTCGCACACATCATGCGAACACGCAATACATTCACTTTTTGCACCGTTCTGATTTTACAGTTCATGTACATGGCAAGCGTAAATTGTTTATGAGCATGGAGCGCGAATGTGAACGCGCTCATAAAATGCAACCAAAGTTGATATGGATTGTTTTGTGTTGTGTTGTGTTCTGGAGTGTGCATCAAAATTGAAATCAATTAATCGCAAATATTCATATGAATGCGGCATGTAACTCCCATTAAACATTATGTAATTTGTTTTACTTGACTTCCAACCGGTGATGGTGATGGCGTTTATTACAATTGCAAACAAGCAAAATGTGTTCGTCGTTGATTCACATAATTGAATCATTTGGAACTTTTTGCCCATTTTGCTGATTCACTCTTAGTCTTGTGCTTTCTCTATCTATCTCTCACTCTCTCTCTCTCTCTCTCTCTCTCTCTCTCTCTCTCACACTCTCTCACTTTCTCTCTCTCTCACACTCTCTCACTTTCTCTCTCTCTCACACTCTCTCTCTCTCTCTCTCTCTCTCTCTCTCTCTCTCATTCAATCATTTGACTGATCTAATCGATGTGCAAATTCGCATTTAATTCTAATGTTTTATTAACGGAAACGCTGAATTAATTAATGAATTACGATATATACATTGATGGTGAGAGACAGTGAGAGAGAGAGAGAGAGAGAGAGAGAGAGAGAGAGAGAGAGAGATGATACCACCAGCTATATATAAATAGTGAATATATTTCGATATGCAGATTTGTGAACCGATTAGAAGCTATGAGATTTTCTACAATTTCGAATACCAAATTTACTGATAGTTGTCTAGGGAATTAAAGTTTCTAATTTGTGATTTTGCGAAGGAGGAAAAAGATATTGGCATCACACACAAACATACACATGAATACGAACAAACATATTTGAAGCCAAAATATGAGCAAATCACACATACACATTTCCATAAAGTCCCATTGGGCATATTTTGCTTTGCACAATCTAAAAGTGAATTTGGTTCACCAGTACTACGATAATATAGCAAACAAATGTGAACGAAAGATTTGTAAAATAGAAAATTCAAAGACAAATCAAAATACCTTACGGTTTTCTATCCACTTTAGTGCATTAAGTTGAATAATCAAATTCTCAAGGTATGTGGCAATTCACCTTATCCCCATCCATTTTAATTTGACTTCGAAAAAGAAGAACAAGAAGAAGAAGAAGAAGAAGAAAAAATATAGATGTATATAAATTTCATAACACGCCAGTGTTTCACATGTGTATATCGCTGTTGGCGAACCAAATATACTAAAATATTTTTGCATGAATTCAACTGAATAGAATCAACAATTTTATGTAATTACATATGCTTCGTTATTCTGTAACATATGCTGATGGCATTTACGAAAATTGGTAGAGTGGCATTGCCTTTTGTGCAGTTGAAATGAATATCAAGTTGAATTGTTTTTTTTTTTTTTTTTTTTTTCTTTTTTCGTTTTTGAAAAATGATTCGTGGAATATTTGCGGTCGACAATTGCTTTGGATCATATTTTCTGTTTGACTTCACAATTTTCAGTTAAAAGTGAAATTTTTACCATTCAAACCAATGGTATCACACTCAATGCCTTATTGTGTATGCATATGAGCTTTTATTCAAAAGGATTTGCATCATCAATTCTATGGAAAAAGCCATCCAGATTTCATGTTTGATGTGCCTTTTGCCATATCAAAATCACATATTTTCTACAGTAACTACAACAAAGGAAACAGAAATAATAATAAACAATGCGAACTGAAAAAGATAGAGAGTGAGAGAGAGACCAAGAGAGAGAGAGAGAGAGAGTAAGAGAGAGAGACTAAGAGAGAGAGAGAGAGAGAGATAGAGAGAGAGAGAGAGAGAGAGAGAGAGAGAGAGAATTTCGATTGAATATGTCTCCCACACGATGCATCAAACATACGCAACTTTTCTTTATTTCGTAACAATATTAAATACAGAATTCTGTTTCATGTGGCATTTTCATTAGTTCAATGGAAATTCCTTGACCGCGCAAACTTCTACACTACGGATATGAACATCAAATGTTTGCACATACTAAATCGACGATAGTAAATTAAACACTCGATGGATTTTGGATGATAGAAAATGTTCATTTTAAACAACACCAGCCAGCCAGCCAGCCAGCCAGCCAGCCAGTCAGCCAGCCGCAAAAGAGCGTTAGAAATTGTATGACATACAGTAAGTGAGGTCATTCCAAAATGGAAGTAGCTTAGTAAGTGCATTTTCAACATAATTTTACAACATTCGAGATATGGTTGGAGTTAATGCATATTATACATAAGATTCAAATGCAATCTATATAAATTGTGGTCGCATCGTAACGATAATGACCGGTATTTGGAGAGCGGAAAGATGTTTTTGAATTAATTTTCGGGGGCCAGAAAATATTAATGGTGGAAACGTACAAAAGATTGCCATTATTTCAGATTTATAAATTGCTCAATGTTCTGGTCTTCGGTGTATACCACAAGCTTTTAATACATACACTTTAATGCTCATCATTCATTCTACTTTTGATGCCATACAAAAACATTCATACACGAAAAGTAAGGTACATACATTTTGCAAATACTTAAATCACCGTTTTTGATTGTCAACCACATTTTTCATCGCCAAATACATGACCATATATGTTGGGCTATTTTATTAGTAAAATTTTACGTTTTATGGCCACAATAACAAATCAAATGCCGGCAAACCGAAAAATGGATTTTACTCTTATGAATGCGAACATTTCTTACAAATTTTTCATTAATTTTGCGAATGCGCTTATGACCATTCGCACAGTATTATCGAATATTTACGAATCCATCAATGGAATGCTGAATGGAGCGAATGCATTCGTAAACATTCGCTAATACTGTGCGAATGGCCATAAGCGCATACGCAAAATTGATGAAAAATTCGTAAGGAATGTACGGATTTGTGAGAGTCAAATTCCCCTATCGGGAAACTTGAATGCGCATTCTACATTGCATTTTCCAAGAATAAATATAAAAACGTCTAATAATCAAACAAAAGCGACTTGACAGACATCATTAGCATAACTCGCTTGAATTGAACTAATGAGTACGTTTAATATTGGGTTTTTCAATCATACCACACCATCGAACATAATTTTTGCGCGAACAACAAGTGTCAAACTCACTTAAACATGTGTCAGAAAAGTACATTCAATGTTGTATTAGTGATATACAAACGAGATACGATCATTTGGTCTAATTGATAGAGATCATTACGTTTGTGTCTACCTTTAGTCTATATGTATTTGGGCTAAATATGCTTTTGTCACTAAAAAAGGCTCAAACTCTTCATCGATTTTTGTTGAGCTTTTGTTTGACACTTTATTAGTGACAATAGAATTTTTTCGCAGCTACTCTAAGCTGTAGTTTATAACAATCAAAAAAATGTGTAAACGTCTTTGCTAGATTATTAGACATTTTCATTGGGAGCCATTTCAAATATGCAGATTAATGTGCACGACTATACAACAGCATTGGCCAAAGTTCAACATAAATTTCATTTGGTCAATAATTCATTGTTACATTATAATCGATGGATTTATGGTAACTATTGCCTTAAATATTTGAACGACAAATGGAAAATTGCCTATGGTTTGAATAAATGCTACTTTGACCAACCGAATATTATCCATTTTGGCGGTGATTTTTTTTTTTTTATCGGCGAAAATCCGAGTAAAAAATCGCATTTCATTAGTAATTATATAGCCCATTGTCGTACTTATCAAAAGCCATGCAAATAAATTATGGAATTTGTATTCAAATCAACCAACCAAAATGCGATCGATCAAAAGAGTGCTGCGTTGATGATGTCTGTTTTTTTCTTTCTCTTTCTATCTTTTTCTCTTTCTCTCTTTTTCTCTTTCTCTTTCTCGAATACTTAATTTTGACACGAATCATTTTAAACATGGTGAATTTTGATCGTCAAAACGATAAAATCTATGGTGTATTTCACAATGAAAAATGATACATTTCGATTTTTTCCAGTTTCTGCTCGAAATCGAAGCGACTGTTTTTTTTTTTTTTTTTTTTCAATAAGCGCAAGAGAAAAAGAGAAAAAAAAATTGTGTTTTACCAACAGTAGCAAGTAAATACAATCTTATTTTCGGGTCCATTGAATTGTGCACCAGAATTTGTTTGCGTGTATGACCTTGTCGAGTTCGGCCATATTCCAACATTTTCCAAAAACCATTCATGCAAAGATATCATAACTTATTTGAATAAACGAATGAATTATCGCTGCGAAAGCGTTACACTTTATGAATCTCATGCACAGTCATTGCGCGTGTTTCGCTGGTCGTTTTTTCTTTCTCTCTTCCTCTCTCTTCCATTTATTTATTTATTTCTTTCGTTTTTCGTTTGGCCTCATGTTGTTCATGTTACCATCATTTTTAGTACGCATTTGGTTGGCATTTTTGGCAGTCGCGTCGGATACACGCGACAAGACTAAAGTGGTTGAGGCAGTACAATTTTTTGTATTTTCCCTCCATCTCTCCCTCTCTCTCCCTCTCTATCCCTCTCTCTATCCCTCTCTTTATCTTGTTCTCGTTCTATCATTTTCTCTCAAGCTCTCAATTCGACAATTCACAATCCATATCTCTCAATTGTAATAATATGCATATAAACGAAAAATGCATGCTGTGGATGAAAAGTAGCAGCGCAACGAGTGAGATTTTAGGGCTCAAAATTGGAATAACATGGCGAATAAGCGGTTAAAGAGAAAGCCATTAACCGAACGAACCAAATGAGAATTGAATCCACCATACAATAAAAACAAAAGAGATATTATTGCATATATGTATATATTGTTGCTAGTTTTTGCTAACCTCTAACACTGTAGGCAAAATAACAATTTTTAACACACACACGGCATATATTTACATATGTATATAATGCATTGTTTTATGTATTTGAATGTTATGTTACTATAAGTCATAAATGATTTATGTTCCTTGGAAAATTTATGAAAAATTGTTATAATACCAATGGAAGACCAGAACGATTACTGTGTATATATTCAACATATTCACCATTGAGTTTATGTGTATTTTGACCGACAACGAACGATGCCAATGAATATTCACACAAAAATACGCAATGGATGTTATATCACATGTTTGAAAATTGTATAGTAAATTTAAACAGAAGAGAAAGAGAGAGAGAGAAGGACAGAGAGAGAGAGAGAGAGAGAGAGAGCAACTGAGAGTGAGTGAGACAGGAAAAGAGAGAGGGCAAGTGAGCCTAAAATCCATTTCGATGTATTATTCCATAATTGGAAGGGTTAAAAGCTTCAAAATGAAATAAGCGTGTGTGTTGTGTGTGTGGTGCGAGAGGCAGAACAAAACTGAAACCAAAAAAAAAAAAAAAAAAACCAACTCAACAGCTACGAAGCATTGAGAAATGCACAGAACCGCCTAAATGTATGAAAAATGTTATTTTGATAAATTACATTGATTCATGGCATACAATCAACATGTTTTCTCTGCTTTAATTCAAATGTGTGTATTCGTACGCGTAACCACTGTACACCAGCCAAGATGTTGACCATTTCACACGATTAATCCAAATTGTAGCCGCTGCGGCATCCTATTTATCACATCATTCATACGGTGGAAAAAGGCTTATGGTTTGTCTTGTATTTAGTAGTTCATGCGTATTCCGATTTTTGCCCCGAAATGTTCTTCCATTTGGTTAAAGCTCTCTATTCTCTCTCTGTCTCTCTCTCACTCTCTCTCTCTCTCTCTCTCTCTCTCTCTCTCTCTGTGTGTGTGTGTCTCTCTCTCTCTCTTCTTTTCTCTCTTCCTCTGTCTCTTTATAATAAAACGAAGGTTCTATTAGTTTCTTTTATAGTGTGATTGTCTTTGTGAGGATTATTCCGCTTTTTGTTGCATGAATTTCACAAAAAGTGAGCATCCCATGCAAAGGAAAGCGGAAAATCCCTTAAGTCGTATCAAAAAAAAAAAAAAAAAAACCACCATCAGAAACTCCACAATTTTTTTTTCTTCTCTCTCTCTCTGTGTGTGTTTGTTTGTTCTTCAAAAAACATTTTCATAGATATAAAGATTTGAATTAAAACGACTTTGTTGCAAGGATTTGGCTCACGCATTGTTTATATTTCAATGGATCTTATACAACACTCACTCAGGTTAAAATAAGCCGCAAAGTTTGGCTGTTGAACGTTCAACAAGGGAAAACTTTTTTCCCAAATAAAACCACATTTGAAATACCATTTTCATAGCGTAAAGCTGTATTACTTTGTGCAGTCATTTTCGATGCTTTGAAGCTCGATGGCTTTTTTCAGCATCATTTATTTTCCAGTGATTTCTTTTCTATCTAATTTTAATTTTTCCAATGCCAGTATCGCTGTAGTTTTATGTAGTAAACGCTATCGGACTGAGCATCATTGCTAATGGTGTTTTATTCAGGATTTGGTGAAGGTGCGGAGGCTTCAACACACTAAACTATCTCTTTTTCCTCTTCTTCTTCTTCTTCTTCTTCTTCTTGTTCTTCATATATATTGTATCCTGGCAAAACTTTTTTTTACACGATTTTGCTTTACTTCAGTTGAGACTTTGTTTTGATGAACTTCTTTGTGGTGGCAATTTATAATCACTGGCATCAATCAAGTATAAAAAAAAGTAGCGTATGCCATTTTGAAAGATTTATCCATAACCGTTCGTGATTGATGCTAAGCTTTAATCAGTTCAAAACAGCAATGTTCAAAAAAAAAAAACTGTCTCAAATTTCTTATCTCAAAACATTGTATGGCACAACTTGACTTCGAATTTATCCAAATTTATCCTTGTAAAAATGAAAAACCATACTCGCAATGAGAAGATAATTTGGGTTTTGGGAGTTTTTTTCTCTCTCTCTCTCTCTCTCTCTCTCTCTCTCTCTCTCTCTCTCTCTCCTCATTTTCTGCAGTTACTTTACGCTTGCAATTATAAACTTGTGACCGGTATGCACTTTGTGCAATAGCACACAAATTATATTTGTTCAACTACCGAGTGTATGAACTTTTTTATTTATTCACTTTTTATTTCCTGTTGCGCCCCCTTTTACACATTCTGTCTGCATCAATTATATTATGCATCGTCGTATTGCTGTATTACAACTCATACAACGGCATTATATGCCAAGAAAAAAAAAAAATAACCAAGAATGACAGAGAAACAAACTGAATGAGAGCGAGAATGGAAGTGCTGAAAACGGTCGTCTCATTCTCATTTGAAATTCCTGTTTATTCATTTGAAAATGTAATTAAAAAAGTTTTATGTGATTTTTATGCGCTGATAATTCTAATTCGTCGTGCCCGATTCATAACTTCCGTATGTATATAGCTGTGCACGATGCTTGTTGCAAATCTTGCTTGTTTCTCTCATTCATTCTGTAGATAATGCTGCTCATTTTACTTGTCTCTCTCTTTCTTTCTTTCACTTTTCCACTCTTTCTCTTTCTATCACTACCTCTTTGTTTCCTTTTCCTCCTTCTTTCTCTCTCTTTCTCTCTCTCTCTCTCTCTCTCACTCTCTCTCTCGCTCGCTCTAACTCTCACTCTCTCTCTCTCTCTCTCTCGCTCGCTCTCACTCTCTCTCTCTTTCTCTCTCTCTCTCTATCTCTCTCTCTATCAACATTTCCGTTGTATTTTTCACTCTTCCGACTTACTCTCGGTCATACATTGTAATGTCTGAATGTTCATTGAGGAATTATCCTATCGCTTCGCATTGAAACTGTCTTTTCTACAGCAATGACTCTCATTTGCACAATCTTCAACCATACACCATACACCATACACTATTCACGTAGAATATAAGTGTGACAAAGGCAATCATAAAAGAGCAATGCTGAACCGGTATGGTCATATTGCTCATCGATGTGACTGCAGCTACTTTTTCAGCTTTTACTCATGGTTGACAAAGAAAAAAGGTTCAAATAAATTCAAACGGTAAATTTATGAATAGAAAAATCATAAAAAAAATTCATCTTGTATTTTGATTTTTAAAAATTGTCATTTCAACAGAGATTGGAAGTGAATTTTTTTTTCTTTCAATTTAAATTAATGTAGAATTCAACTTTTTTTTTCAAAAAATATAAATTAATATTCATTTTTAAAGAAAACAAATTATATGGCAAATAATCATAATTTCGAATATTTAAAATCAATAAAAATTCATTTCAATAAGAATTGAATGAAAAAAATGAATGAAATCAACAAGATGAATTTTTCGAATAAATTTTTACAATTTGTCTGACTGTTTCATAAAGAACCAAATCGAAGAACGACTCATTTCATTCATGGCACTTTTCCTGTATGCCTTTTGGCTTTGTTTTTTTTTTTCCTTCAACTCTCCTTATCCTCTCCTGTGTATCTCACTCAATAGCTTCAAATATAGTAATGTTTTCTATGTGACGGAAATGAACTGTGATCATGAATCGTCATGATGCATTCATTCGCTGAATAAATTTACGAATGAAATGAACAGACGAACGAAAGGAATATGAAAAGGTTTGCGACATAGTTGGTATAGCTTGAAATTCATTATGATTTTCGCTAGGATTTTTCGTTTGCGAGTAAAAAAAAAAGAAAAAAAAACACGCACAAACCACAAAATTGAATTGATTTACACTGTGTATTGGATGGTGTTCTGAAATCCATTATATCGATAAACGCGCAGACAGCAAGGGTGAGATCAATTTTATTAAATGAATGAAAATAAATTTATTATGACCTCAATGTAATCAAAATTCAATGAAATCTCAATTATTGTCTGCGGTTAACAATTATGGTGAATCAAAAAAAAGAAAAAGAAAAAAAAAATTGTTGGTATCTAAGTAACAATTATGAATGCCGATTGAATACTCGAATTCAATTTTTTTTTTCTGTCTGTCTCGATATTATTGTTGCTCATGACTTAATTTGGTTCATTTCACTTGTGGTTATTTTTTTTTTTCAACTAAAAAACCAAAAACCCAAAAAAAAGAAAAAAAATATTCGACGAGGCAGATAATAATGCAATGGTATAAAACAACAAACATTGTTGAGTAAAATTCAAAATGAAACACAATAAAATAAACCATTGGAAACATTGAAACTTTATGCTTGTGGCATTCATGATATTGCTGTACTCAAGCGTTTACTAGCCAATTTTGGAGCACCAAATGCATCCCCACAATCACATTGTAAATTTTAATATTTCCATTTTCTCTCTTTCTCTCCCTGTCTCTCCCACTCTCTCCCACGCTCCCTCAGTCTCTCTCTCTCTCTCTCTCTCTCTCTCTCTCTCTCTCTCTCTCTCTCTCTCTCTCTCTCTATCCGACTCTCTCTCACTCTCTTTCTCTTTCTCTCTCTCTCTCTCTCTCTCTCTCTCTCTCTCTTTCTTTCTGTCTGTCTCTCTCTCTCTCTCTCTCCTTTTCCTTCTATTTATATATGTCCATTCAAGAGACTAATTGAACGTTCGGTTTGCTTGGAATATACAGATCATTTGAAACCGGATGTGAAAAAAAAAAATACTCCGTTTCTAATATATGGCGATTGCAATACCACAGTGTAACTGGAATCGAATATTGGCCACAACACAAAATCGATGCAATGTGGCGCGAGCTAATGATTCAATTCCATTCAATGGTTTGAGAAAGTGTGAATGTTTTTTATGTGTGAATAAATAGAAGTGAGCAAAAGAGTATGAGTAAAGGAAGAAAGAACATAAACGGGAAGAAAATTTATGCATCGTTGTTTAAAATCGTTACTTCAATTGCTTTAGCTAACTTAATTTAATATTCTTAACACTGAACTCGAGAATGACATCGTCGAATACGAATTTTCCTTGGTAAAAAGTTATGCCAATGAATGCAACTTAACTTTGTTTGTTTGTTTAACGTTTCAAGAATAATATTTTAGTTTGGTGTTCGCCTTCCGCAAAATATATTTATGTAGTTTGTATTTTCGTATGGATTTCATCTTACGCTACTATGTACGATTTAGTTGCTGAATTTGTTGCTATTTTTATTTTGTTGTTAAATTTTTGTTTTGATTTAAATAAATTGTGTCGCAAATATTTTCAACAGAATGGCAGATTGATTGAAATAGTCATAATTGGAAGAATTAAAAAATTTTCATTAAAACACATTCATATGTACACATGATATGAACTGACAAAAAAAATGCTGCGATTTTTCGTGACCAAAATAAGTGTCATTGCTGTAGAAATATACGTAATATCTACCGAAACTAAAAGAGCTAGAATACCACGTTTCTTTTCCCTTGATTTGCCTCAATTTACCATTATTGCTCGGTTCTACTTTTTATTTAACTGATATTAGATATCCAAAACCTTCCAGATCCCTATGTTCATTTGTGAATGAATCGTGCATGAATCGAGTCCACGAAATTTTAAAATGTATGAATATGGTACCATTTCTGCTTTCTTTTGACATGAACTCAGGGCTCAGGACAGCAACAATAAAAAAAAAAATATATATATATATACTTCGACAGTCAAGGAGGAAAAAGAGCAATGTTGGTGATGGGAAATATGTGCTAGAAGTGGTGAAATGCGAATGCAAATAAAATTCTACAAAGTCTTTTTCAAGCAAAAGCAACAGCGATAAAAAAAAAAAAGAAAGCAAGAGAGAGAGAGAGAGAGAGAGCGAGAAAGAGAGAGAGAGAGAGAGAGAGAGAGAGAGAGAGAGAGAGAGAGAGAGAGAGAGAGAGAAGAATAAAGACAAAGAAAATGGGAGTGGTGAAAGAGAAGGTAAGGAGACAGTGAAGGAGAACGATGTAGAGAAAGGGATATAAAGAGCGAGAAAGAGAGTTATGCAAACCAACATGAATAACAAAGTAAAACTAAACGAGCTTGCTACGCATATGTGAAAGAAAGGAATAAATGAAAAGAATGACGGTGTAAAAAAAAAATGTTGGAAAAAAGAGAGAGATAGAACGAAATAAAATTGTGAGAAAAATAAAATTCGAAAAACAAATAATTTATTTATATACTTCGTCGTGGTTTCGGCACGTTATGATAGCACTAGTGCAAAGAATATTATCATATTTTTTGTTTGTTTTTTGTAGCATTTTTCTTTTCTCTCTGTTTTCATTTTATTTGCTCTTTATTTCGACTGAGTGAGAGAGAGAGAGAGAAAAAAAAGAGAGAGAGAGAGAAGCAAAGTGGGAGAGAAGGAGAGAGAGAGAGAGAAGCAAAGTGGGAGAGAAGGAGAGGGAGAGAGAGAGAGAGAAGCAAAGTGGGAGAGAAGGAGAGAGAGAGAAAGTAGAAGAGAGAGAGAGAGCGATGAGCGAGAGAAAGAAGCTGTTTAAGTGATGGTGTGCTGATGATGTTGATTGCGCTCGTTTGCAAAAACCATTGAAAACACTTCAGATGTTGTTTTTAATTAAACTTTTCATTAATCTCAATGTTTTAATTATCATGGTTTGAATACCTTCCGGTTGCTATATTTAAAAAGTCATTTTCATTTTTGTTTTCCAATTCAATCGACTTTTAAACGCAAATAGAAATTGCAATTTTGTAAAAAATATTCGGATGCGAAAACACACAACATTTGAATAAAGTTAGCAACTACAAATATGATTGAATTTTGATCTGGATTTTTCTTTTTCCTTTTTTCATTCTTCAGTGTCATATACATATTTATATATATTATAACATTAAAGGTGAAACATTTGTTATTGCATTGGAGTGAAAATTTCATTTTCCATTTTAAATCGTTCACATACGATTCATGCAAACGATATGAAGTGGTTAGAAATAAGAAGGAAAATTGCATGACTTGAAATGAAATAAAATTGATGAATTGTTGACAGTTTAAAGGGATGAAGCAACAAATGCATTCAGAGAAAATCAAATGAAATTAGCATACATGTGCACACATACCCAAAGAGAGCGTTGACAGAATTCACGAAGGAGAGAGCAAGAACGAGAAATGGAAAACAACAAATACAAAGAAAGGACGAGCGAAAGCAAAAAAAAAAAAATGAGGGAAAAAAATGAGAAAAAGGATAAGAAGAAGGAGTAAAAAAAAACAAAAACAAAAACGATAAATTTTCATATGCAACATTAAATACAATTATGATGGCGTGTGCATCTCATACGACATAAGAGAGATAAGTAATTGCGATAATATTTAATGAAATAAAAGCCGCATATAATAAAAGGGGCGCATAAATTTCATGATGATGAAATGCGCTCAATTTGTGTGCTTTATAAGTTGTTAGCATCGAAGCGAACCATATGATGTTGAATGCGTTTTATGAGGAAAGTTTTTGATGTGACATGTGGGTGATATGATGTGTTGAAACGATGCCAAAGATATCAAATCAGCGCTTTTTAAGCAGCAGCAACAGCAACAATAACTACACGAACAACAAAAAAATAAAAAATAAAAAAAAAAAAAAATGAACCATTTCAACTTGATAGTCTGAGCTTCAGTGAATGCATTCCTCTCTCCTTCTCTCCCTCTCTCCCTCTCTCCCTCTCTCCCTCTCTTCCTCTCTCCTTCTCTCCCTCTCTCCCTCTCTCCCTCTCTTTCCGTCTGTTTTCATTGAAAATTTCTCTCTCTCTCTCTCTCTCTCTCTCTCACTCTCTCTCTCTATATGATTGTTATATTTTTTTCTTGCAACATTTCATGTAATAATTTCTCATTATGTATTTTCATCGTGCATTTGGCCAACTTTTTCTGCCCTAAAGAGACATGTTCGATGTTCAAGCAATGTACAATAAGTTTTTCAATATAGATTTTACGGAAATAATGTGCAATTAACACAACCACATCTTTAAATCTCTCAATTTTGCAAACAATTCAAGTTGATCCTTTAATGGAATATGGGTTTACTTCAAATCAATCTTCATGGTGGTTAATTAAAATAAACATCATCACTTTCTATATTTCTATATATATATATATATATATATATATCTATATAGATATTCAAACGTACTTAATTCGTGCACGGATAGATAATGCAGTGGATTTTGATTTGGATAATTATCGTTGAAGCGATAATACCATATGATAGTTTTCTCAACTAGAGAAAGAGAGAGAAAGAGAAAGAGAGAGAGAGAGAGAGAGAGAAAGAGAAAGAGAAAGAGAAGGAGAAAGAGAAAGAGAAAGAGAGAGAGGAAATAGAGAACGAATAGATTAAGCAATTCCTCAACTAATAACCATATTAATGTATTGCAATGATGAGAATATCGATTTTGGGTCGAACCAATTTAATTGAATATCAAGTATAATAGTAAATCGGTACAGTGAAAACAATTACAAATTCTATGAGCATAACAATAAGCTCAAAACCGGAATCGATAATTAATCTTACCGTGAGTCATTCCAAAAATTATTACCGTTCACTAAAATTTTACATACATTTAATTACAATGTACATAATATATATTCTGAGCACTTTCAAAAACGAATTTCATTCATTTCACCATCGTGTGCACAGACTGGTTAGTATGAATACTGTTGCATTCTTTTCTTCATTCATTTTTTTTTCTTTTCTCTGTTGGTTTTGTTTTTATTTTTTGTACATTTTTAGTTTTCGCTCAGCATGAAAGTCATAAAATGCTATATAGAAACAGTTACAATGAAACTTTGTTCGAATTGTAATGTTTGAACTGAACATACACACACACACACACACACACATTTATATACATACACACTAAAAGCACGATGATTTGATGGATGCTCGTTTTCGAAATTGATTCCTGTTGTTGATTTTATGACAGGCACTTTGTACATCAATTAGAATGTTTACTAGCAACCATGCAACTTATTTCTTTTTATGATAGATGAAAAATTTTCCGGCAAAATCTCGTTATAAAAAGATATGAACAATTCATTTTTATTTCCTCTTAAAAATGAAATGAATGAACTTTATTTTGCAGTGAACAAAGAAAAGAGAGAAAAAAACAAACCATTCAACTGTTTTGTTTTCGATTCTCTTTGTTTTTTTTTTCCATCTCTTTTTGATTGAGAAATATTTTGTTGTGTTCATTTGAAAATATATCAAAATTGATGGGTTTTACTTTGACTGAAAAAAAAAAAAAACATTTTTTTATATAATAAACAAACACACTATTAATAATTGACTTGGAAATTGAAAGTTTCGCAACAATTGTAATGGATGTTCTTTTTCTTTTTTGTTCTGATGTTCATTTTTAGAAGCCGAGACAATGAAAAGAAAAAAAAAAAAAAGAAATGTGTACTGAATTCATTGAATATTTATGAAATTTTAGCAATTTCATTGGGAAATTTTCCAGTGAAACCACATTAAATACATTGCCTTTAACTCGATTCAAATTTTCCCATGTACATGCACATCCTTTGCATATTAAAAATTATATGAGCTTTTGACATTTTGAACTCAAAAGCTTGGTGTTTGCGCACGGTATAGTTTGATTTTATTTGAGAATATAAAAAGTGTCGTCATGATTTGATCTCTTTCTATCGCTTTTGCTGCTTCTCTCTTTCTCTCTCTACTTCCGTCTACCTCCGTCCACATCTGTCTACGTCCCTCTACCTCTGTCTACGTCCCTCTACCTCTCCCTACCTCTCTCTATCTCTCCCTACCTCTCCCTACCTCCCTCTATCTCTCCCTACCTCCCTCTCCTCTTCTCCTCCCTCTACCTCTCCCTACCTCTCCCTACCTCCCTCTATCTCTCCCTACCTCCCTCTACCTCTGTCTACCTTTTTCTCTCCTCCCTCTTTTTCTTACTCGTTGGCTCTTTCTCTCTGTTTTCATTGAAACATTTTTTTTTTTCACTGTTTGAGTTCGTGCTAACGTGCATTTCGGCTTGATTATAATGTATGCATATTAGCGGTGTATACGACACGGAAGAAGTGGATAATAAACAAAGTTATTAATTCTATTATGTATATGTTCCATGAAATAGTTTGGTGGAGTGTATACAATACGATTGGTTTTTGGCGTATATGGAAATTGGCCTATCATATGCAAGCTAATTGAGTATAGCGTGCAAAATGTGCATGTAACAATGCAGCCACAAACATAGACAACAACAGCTCCATTATTAGCAATATTACGAGCACACTTTTTGACTCTTCGAACCATCAGCCATGGTTTTCTTTGTGGCTTGCTCATTCGTTCGTTCGTTCGTTCGTTTTTTTTTTCTCTCTCTCTCTCTCTCTCCTTTTTCAAATTATTCACCATTTACCCGCTTATTATCGCTCACAATTTTGCTTTCGATCTCATTTAATGGCATTTTTATTTATGGCGCTTTGAGATTTATTCCTTGCAAAAGATATTTGTTGGGTTTTGTGTTAAATGCATTCATCTCATTAAATATTCAGATGAATGTCTTTAGCATATAGACGGGGCTGAAGTGCATTGCACTTGGCGGACCATAATAACGACAACGACCTACAACATATAACGCGCAACGATAACGACATACAGTCAAATCTTGCCTATGCACATGCTAAGGGAATACAATAAACTTTTATTTATTTTTATTTTTTTTTTTTTCTTTTTGGTGAGAGAAAATAAATCCTCGTAAACGTGCAACAAACACTCGGGATTGTTGTCGAAATTTGGTTGAAAATTTTACATTTAATCATCATAGTTGTATAAGCCATGGCCGTGCACGGCCTGTGACATAGTAAACATAATGACGAAATGCTTTTGATCAAAATATAGTGTTGTTAACATGTTGCATTGATGGACGAATATGTGAGCAAACGAACTGGCAAATAATTCACAATTTTGTTGTGAATGTATGGATGTGGATGCGAAAATATAATGAAAATCTAACAGAACTCTTTCTCGCCCACTCACTCACACTCACTTCATTATGCTGTGCATAGTTTGCATATGCAACACACTAAATTTTCTCTATGCAATCACAATGTGCACGCATTTTCCACTGAAACGATAACTGTGAAATAACAAATATGCCATTCAAAATTTGAATCAAATACACATTCTCAGCATATCATGCGCACTAAAATTACACGCTAATTGAACTTAATTCATATTACGAACGCTCTCTCTAGCGCTTGTAATTTTCAAAGCACGTTCTCGCGCCGTTCATCGTTTGTTCACCTATCTTTTTCTCTATATTCGGTTTTTACCGAATGGATTTTCGGTACAACGGGCCGTAGAACACAAATTATGCAGTGCAAAAGAGAATCAAATGGCACAAACATACACACACTCTAGCCGGTGAACATAAAATAGACAGAGCTAGGAAGGAAGCAGAGAGACAGAGAGAGAGAGAGAGAGAGAGAGAGAGAGAGAGAGAGAGAGAGAGAAAGAGAGAGAAAGAGGAAGGGAGAGAAAAAAAAAGACGAGCAAATGTCTCTATCATTAGAATGTGCAAAATATATGCACAGACAGTGTAAACTTTGAACCATTCGGTGTAGATGTCGATGTGTAGTGCATTAATGTTGACTTAAATTCAATTTACATGCATAAAACTAGATGATATTAGTTGCTCTTGAATAAACTTTAACCGTTAGTTTATTTTTTCCTTTCATTCTCTGTTTTTACCTCTCTCTCTCTCTCTCCCTCTCTCTCTCTCTCTCTCTCTCTCTTTCTCACTTTCTCTCTTTCTCTCTTCCTCTTCATGTTCATCTCACTTCTTTCTCTCTTTCTCTACATCTTCATGTCACTTCTTTCTCTCTCTCTCTCTCTCTCTCTCTCTCTCTCTCTCTCCTTCTTCATTTCACCTCTCTCTTTCTATCCTATCGCTTAATTATCTACATGAATCGGCTTAAATGTGATCCGCAAAAGCGTTTTGAATATTTATGTTATCGAAAGATCATAAGATTTTCAACAGTTTCAAATTGTAAATGAGCATAGAATCGCATCAAAATTCCGTTTGTAGAGTGTTTGACCATTTGAAAGCTAATAAATAGCGGTCACAGATGGACAAAAATGATGTGCGATGCAGACACATCCATCGAACGTTGGTTTCGTTTTTTTTTTTTTTCTTCTTTTTTTGCCTGTTTGTTTGAATTGATGGCACGCACATTGTATACCATCTGGCAATAAAATTTATCGACAGCTTAAATCGTTTCAATTTACGTCGGTTGTTAGTGTCGTCCTTTTTCATTGTACATAAAATTCTCATCGACGCATCTAATCATTCTAAAATGATGAAGAAAATCATCCATATGTTTTTTTCCT
>JAQOWM010000438.1:990000-1022500 GCA_029041755.1 Resseliella maxima
AAAACATACATAAGTTAGAAATAGAGAGAATAAGAGAGAGAGAGAGAGAGAGAGAAAGAGAAAGAGAAAGTAACGTACTTGATATCCTGTTAAATATTTAACACAGTTGCTTTTCTTTTGATTCTATTCGCATTACTTTTCTTGATTGTTGTATGGATTTTTTTTTTTTTTTTTCGTATGTTTTTCAATAGCCGAAGCAGCTCGATTGGTTTTGTCGATATTGAACGAGAATTGTAATTAAATTCCCTCGTTGGCACTCCTACTCAATTGATTCAAGTGAATGAGATAGATAGCGAGAGTGTATTTTTTGATGAGATCCGGAGTTTTTACACACTCCAAACAAAAACAAAAAAAAAAAAACCTTTCAATCACTCCGGAAACTTAGAAAACTTCCATCTGTTCAACACTAATTTTTCATTCAAAATTGATCGTAGCGTTTTTCATACGAGACTCGCTTCAATCGTAATAGTGTCCATTAGTTAGGTCTATTTTTAGTTTTTTTTTTTTAGAATTTCAAGTGCCACAATGCATTTTCTTTGGAGATTAGGTCCAAAAATTTTAGGCTAAAACTCACCTCTGAGACGCCAAAAAAATGAATTTCCAAAAATTACCCGAAAATGATGACAAAAAGAAAAATCATTAGTGCGAATTATGTCTTATTTTCGAATAGAAAAGAAAAAAGAAAAACTTTTTCCTTAGATATTGTATATTTAACTATTAGATCAAATTGGTATAGTTTGTTGTTGTCCGATTGAGCTGAAATTTCACGGGGTTTGTTTATGGGCTCAATCTCTTTATGCCGATTGAAATTTTATTGAAACTCAAAAAAATTTTCAAATGGCTATCCACCCTAGTGTCCATTCATTGAATTTTTCTTTTTTCCATTTGTCACCCCCCATTTATTTTCCATACAATTCTCTCTCACTTACCCATACAATTTTCTATTTTGAACAGAAAAAATGTGTCATACCGTCAATTGATCGACCAAAAAAAAAAAAAAAAAAAAAAAAAAAGAACTTGATCCATTTATCTGAAATGTTCTTTTGCTTGTTTAATTGAATTAAATTCAAGTAAAAAGAGAGAAAAAAAAACGCAAACTTTGATTTATTTTGGAATTTCTATTTTTATTATACTTTTACGTGAATTATCAATAAATTGATTGGTTTGATAGATATTATCATACCAAAGGGAGGGGAAAGAACGTTTTTTAAATTATTATTCACAATTGTATGTTTTCTTTCTTATTATCAATTTAATTTACAAAATTTCTTAATTCTTAACAATTATATCTCTATCAATAACACTGTTTAATTTTCTTCTTCTTTTTTTTTTCTAAGCACAATGGCTCAGTGAGTGAGAACATTTCAATGGCATGGTTCGTATCGAATGAATGTTTGTGTGTGTGTGTATGTGTTGCCAATGCGTGATTCAATTGAATACTTGTTCAAAAGTTATAGGGTTTTCGGTGTTCTTCTTAATTGCTTCTAACTGCAATAAATGATTCCATTTTGTCATTCCCTTTCCACTTTGACCGTCACAAAGAAAAAAGAAACAGTCTTTCTTTCGTTTATAGTTTTTCATTCGTTTTTTTCTTTTTTTTTTTTTCTTTTATTCTTATTTTCATTCTTTTCCATATACTTAATTCATAGTCTTAAAATGTATTGTAATTCCTATGAAATAATTTAGATTAACATCTATGGTGCATATGGCAATATATATGCATGCAAATGCGATAATAATTAAGAATTATGTAAATAATGGCGATTGAGATTAACATTCGAATATAAATTGATAAGGTACATAAATATAAAGAAATCATTCAATTGTACGTGAAATTGGAATATAGTAAACATATATTAATTCATATGGTGGCATTTATCTATGTGTATGTGTTTGTGTGTGTGTGTGACACTGAGTATATGTCAATTTTATGAATTTCAAAATTCATTCATGTCAATTAGTATTTTATTTTCTATTTAGTTTGCCAAAAATTACATCAATTTTGCTGTGTGTAAAAAACAAAAAAAAAACTTAAAGTGGCACAGATATTTTTCGAATGATGACGAAATATGATTTTTTTTTTCCAAAAGATTGGCAAATCAATAAATTGTTCAATTCCATTTCCATTTCCATTTATTTAACGAAAAAAAAAAAACAGCACAAAACATTATTCCATCTATATCGACATCATTGAAAAGCATCATTTGTAATGCTTCGAAGCCATTAAAAATATATTTTTGTTCATGAGATCAAAATGGACCATTTTCGACACTCACCGTTCAATTTATACATTTTAATGTATAAAAACGACAACAAAATAACAGATTTTTTTTTTTTTTTTGTTTCTTTTTTTTGTTCGTTCGTCGTCATTTTGTGCAACAATATATGCCTGTGTTAAACAGGACAACCTGCGCTACCATTACAACTGCCATACGGTTTTCATTTTTATTATGTTGTTATATTTTTTATGATGTTACTTGTTTGCCGAAATAAATGTTTCATCTGACAGTTTAAAAGCAAACAGAAAAATCAATTATTGAAAGCAGACATTAATTGCATATTAATTAATCAGGGAAAAAAGAATTGGCTCAATTCTTTACTTCTTTCTCTCTTTCCTATTTCTTTTTTTCACTATCTTTCTCTCTCACTCTCCCTCTGTCTCTCGCTCTATCTCTCTGTCTCTCGCTCTCGCTCCCTTTTCCTTTCTCACTATCTCTCTCTCCCTCCCTTTCATTCTCGCGCTCTCTCTCTCTCTCTCATTCTCTCTCTCTCCCTCTCTCTCGCTCTCTCTCTCCCTCTCTCTCTCTCTCGCTCTCTCTTTATTGCTCGGTTGTCATCCATAATGATCAACGGAGATGTATCATTTAAAAAAAGTCCACAAATCATTTTGATGGAAGAGACAAACAACAAATTGCTGATCATTCTTTTTTTTTTTTATTGAAGCCGAAATTTAATTTGGTTTGATTTGATTTGGTCTGAAACTGTGTTTTTACTGTAAATTACTTTAAATTGATAAATTTAATCAATGATAAATATCAAATGTTGAAATGAACTGTCGTACAAGAAAAAAACAAATTGCATGGCTGAAAAAGGAATTGCGTAAATGTGAAAATAGTCGGTTTTTTTTTTACTCGAAATCAAATTGGCTGATGGTGAGCATGAGCATAATATTCCATGATTTTGTGTTTGTTTTTATGTGCGCGTTGATTCCGCTTCACACTTGCATCGATTGACTGCAAATATTATTTGCATAAGGTTTCACAATCAATAATCTCGAATTCATTTTAAATTTTATTGAATTGCGTTACAATCTTTTTTTTTTCTGTTTTCATTAAAAATGTTTTTTTTTTTTTTTTTTTTTCATTACAAAACGAAGAGAGAGACTATTTGATTGTGCTGTGTAACGACAGATTAATTATTTTTCACACCTTTCAACGCATTTCCTCTTTTTATGATTGCTATATTATTGATATTTTTAATTGTATTATGGCTCACCAAATAACACAACACATTGTGGTGTATAAAAAAAGGGAAGTTTCCGGGGGATTTACTCTCTGTCTCCTATGCTACCTCCCTTTCAACATCTCTCCATTCAGCATTTAATGCTTGATTTAAATCAATAAAAACTAATTGAAAATTGATTAAATGGAAACAAATACTGGATTTTACTGAATGGATTTGATTGAATCCCTTCCCACATCACAATATTTTCAATAGCAATTGAAATTGACAAGGAAGGAAATAAATTTTAAATTGACAAGAAAGAACAATAAACATTTGTTTTTTTTTTTAAAGTTACATCATTATGACATGACGCAGGGTTTTAGTTAATTTTGTTTTAATTAGAAATTCCGAATAATTTCAGAAGTTTCTTTTGAAAAAAAAAAAAAAAACATTTTTACTAAACATAATGAAATGAATGAGTTGTAATTATTGTTTAGTGGATTTTTGAAAATTTAATCGAATGCCAATGTGCTGTCAATCTGTCGATGTGCATATGATATACAGTTTCGATAAGAGTTATAAATCTTTATTTAAAAAAAAAAAAATGTTCCCAAAAATATAACATACAGACTGTGTTTTCAAGTGACAAAAATAAACAATTTCTGCGTCGCATTTATGTTTATTTATGGGTGAAACCGCTCAATAGCACAATATCATTGCTCTGTGCTTTTAGTCCCTTTTTAGTCATTTTATTATTGCAATCATTTGAAATACCTGAATTGCTATTTTAAAATGTGAAACCAACGAGTTTTATGTAAAATCCATTTTTACATTTTAATGAGGATAAACGAGTATTTGAATGCGGTTCATTAATTGATTCATATTTTCATTTGCATTTATACTAATGATGCGGTTTCATTAATAAACATATACATACACACTCATTGACTGATCATGAGTAGTATATGAGTTTTGAAATATGCTAAATTGATTGTTTATGCATGCGAAAATCGACAACAAAACAACTTGCCATTGCTACACAAATAGGTGCAGTTTTGTTTTTCACCATTGAAATTGAAAAGTTTTCCCATAGATTTTCTTAATCATTTGGCCACGTGATTTAATAAAATTCACTCATTTGTTTGGTTTATAATGAAAATCATCGATCAAAATATGAATGGCAAAACATTTCATCGGAATCAGTGTGCCGTCAAATGTTTGTTAGGCTATTGTTTATGTCAAGTTCCAGAGAGTGCAATAATTTTAATGAAAACTCAACGGAAAAAAACTTTACCTTTCAATTGAATCCTTCAAACTATTTATGCAAAAAGGGAAAAATTAATTATTCCATTTGTATTTTTTTTTCTTTTTTTTTTGCAATAACAAACACAAATTTCCTGTTTTTTTTCACTCCTGTTTTTTTTTTTCATTACCCGATCCGATATCAAATTCAATAATTTACTATTTAAAGCAATAATTGCTAGCTTCACGTAATTAAAATGATGTAATCGTACAATATCAGCAATAAAAATTTCATAGTTGGCTTGTTTAGCTCATGCATTTATGAGGGTTTTTTTTTTCGCTCAAAAACTCACTTTCTCCCCGTTGTTTCCTTTTTTTCCCCCTTCCTCCTTCTTCTTCTCTTTCTATCTCCCTTTCTTTCTCTTTCTCTCTCTCCACTTCTCTTCGTTTTTCTCTCTCACCCTTTCTCTCTCTCTCTCTCTCTCTCTCTCTCTCTCTCTCTCTCCCTCTCTCTCTCTTTCTCGAATACCGGCTTTCCCGATCATTTTGTTAAAGGTTGAGTTGGGTGGAGGAATTCTTTGAATGTCCGGCCTCCTCTCTCTCTCTCTCTCTCTCTCTCTCTCTCTCTCTCTCCTCTCTCTCTCTCTCTCTCACTCTCTCTCTCTCTCTCTCTCTCTCAATCTCTTTCTCGTCCACACATAATATTTCTCATTCTCGATGCGCATTGAGAAAAGCCAGCATAATCTAATAACATAAAACAATTAATATAGGAAAATGAGAAAGCGAGTATACGTTAGTTAAATAGTAAATGACGTTATAAATATGTAAAATATTGATGAGTTCAATGAAATAAATGTGTATGGTGTGGGGTGTGTGCGTATGAACTTTTATTAATTGGCGAAATAGCGTAAACAGTTATTATCAGTTGGTTAAATTGTTTTATTGTTGAAAAGAAATGTACAAATGTGCCCTCTCATTTTGTTGTAATTTTATGTCGCACGATGCAGCAATGTATCACTTTTACATAAAGCTTTTTATCATTTACACTGAGACAAATGTAAACCATCCAAACGGAAAAAAAAAACAAAAAAACAAAAAAAACAAAAAAACAAAAAAAAAAAAAAAAAAAAGAAATAAAACTATAGCTTCCGTGTTGATCGTTTTGGATTTCACAAGACCGTAAATTTCAATTTTACAAGTTTTATGTGTGTGCGCAAAAATGTTATTTATCTTGTGAAGCGTGTTGGAATTTTAGTTATTAAAAAATGTTTAGCAACATTTGTATTGTGAGATGTGGTATATAGAATGACATTTGTGTTTTAACAAAATAATATCTGACTCTTAAGCACAAATATGAATGATTGTCACATGCGCCAAAATCATTTAAAAATCGACATATTCATTCATATTTCTTTCTCTGTGTCTCTCGCTCTGTCTCTCCCTCTCTGTATCTCACTCTGTCTCTCCCTCTCTGTCTCTCGCTTTGTCTCTCCCTCTCTCTCTCTCTCTCTCTCTCTCTTTCTCTTTTTTCCTTTTCAAATGATAAATGAAAATTATGGAACAATTATGCATGTGTTGTATATTGGATATAAATGTCTCCACAACATACATTAAAAAAAAAAAACAACCTCTCGTTTTCAAATAATTTTATATTTGGTTTGTGTTCCACCGTCTGTGATTAATGTGTTGCAGTTAAAGCGTAATGTACAATTTTAAACGTGAAACAGTAAACGGTAATTAGATTCTCTCTTTTTGAACAGAATAAAATGGAATAAATGTATTTTATTGCTGTGCGACAGTGGCAAAAATGAGAGCATACCAGATGAAAAAAAAAAAAAACACACACAGTAGAGCACGGGAGATAGAGAGGAGATGCAAAAATGAAATATAAATAAGACAAAATTCTAGCTCATAGCATTATAAGCGACTTCTCAGTGGAACATCAACGCATTCATCGTTTGTAGATTGAAAATTGTGTCCATGGCTTAAATACGTGCAGCGATTGCCGCAAGTAAAGCATATTAAGCTAAACGAGGCAAAAAAAAAAACGACAACAAAAGACAAAAAAAAAAAAAAAAAGCGAAAAAGAATAGAAAATTATCATTAATAAATTAAAATACATCCGATTTATGAGAGGCAATAAAAAAAATCTGCGGGAACGAGAAAAAAATTTTTTTTTGCTAACATCGCATTTAAAGTATCAAGATAGAACGAGGGGCCAACATGTATATACATATATACAAAATAAAAGAATAAAAGAAAGACACGAAATAATGGCAATGAAATTGGTACTTTCATTTTATTTTGTCTGCATACAATTCTTTCTCCATCGAATATGGTCACAGAAGACGCACGGTCATTCGTGGATTCACAAAAAAAAAAAAAAAAAAAAAGAAATTAGGGAGGTGACTGAAAGAAGAGATGACTCTGAAATTGAAGAGACCGAATTTAAGGCGAGGCGCGTTCGCAGCGAAGACGAATGTGAAATAAAACGATGTCAGGCCAAAATAAACGGCTAAAAAGTGAAAACTGGCAAAATGAAAATTTATTGCATGACCGTATGTGAAAACGGGCTACCGAATGAATTGGGTACTAGTGCTTATGTATGTATTGGTGTATGAATGTATGTGTGAGTGTGAGTATGTGTATGTGTGTGTGATTATAGCGCAAAGTGGTATTTTACGTGTGTATCATATCATAGTATCAACAGCCACATATATTCTTACACAATACTTATGGATTTTTGCAATTGTTTTGAGGCTATTTCTCTCGCTTGGGTTTTTGGTGTTTTTTTTTTCTTTTTTTTTTTTTGCCATTTTTGGTTTTGAATTCAGTAAAAGAGCATTGAATAGAAATACATTGATAGAGATAGAATGGCCAAATAAAAAGTAGCGAATGGTCGATGCGCCACGAATAATAAAGGAAATATAACACAAACGAATGAACAGCAAAGAGTGTGAGAAACGAAAGAAGAAGAAGAAGAAAAAAAATGAAACAAGAGAAAATCCAGTAATGGAACGGGGGGGTTAAAAGAGTGAATAAATACAAATACAAGCACGAAAGATGTGAATAGAACAAAGGACGAAAAAAAGCATTTTTGTTTTGTTTTTGTTTTTTTTGCAACATCGAAAATAAATAAAATAACAAGAATAACTATAGAACATGACGATCAGAGTCTAGAGAAGAATGAGGCTGGTGTATTTCGAATGCAATCCAAATCTATCGAATAGACACATGTATTTTTGTCGTCTGCATTCAGATTGTTATAGACTATGTGCTTGTACTTGATACTTTGTATTTAACACTATAACCATCACAACAGCCGCCACACAATGTCTGTATTCAAGTGAAATGTACAATGGCATATATTCGCTATTCATGTCACTTACGGTTTTTTTTTTTCTTTCTCTTTCTCTTTCTCTCTCTCTCTCTCTCTTCTCTCTCTCTCTCTCTCTCTCTTCCATACATACACATTCGTTCTTTCTTTATTCATCTCTTGTAGATTCTGTTGTTGAGGTTGTTGTTTGTGCGTCCTCATAACATGCAAGCAAAAAAGTGAGTATGCAAGCGCGAGAATCCCCATTGTACACGATGTATGAGATTGTAATATTACTGTATCTCCCTCGGTTCATGTGAATGTCTAAAATAAGCGCTCGACAAGCCAAACCAATACACAACACATACTATCAACCAAACGAACCGAATGAGAAACACCACCATCGCCACCACCAACAACAACAACAACACCAACATTCCTGGCAACAACATAAATCTATTTTAACCGAATGTACACAATTATATCCATTTTAACCATAAAATGTTGAGATTTTATGAGAGCTTTCGTTTTGATTTCCAGCACACACACACACACACAAACACACAAACACAAAAAATTGTTTTTTTTTTTCTCTTCTCTTTTTGGTTCGTTTCTTACTTCATATGCTCATTCATTCTGTCTTCTTTGCCTCTTTCATCTCACACATTTTAGGACGAAAATTCTTTAATATTTTCATGATATCGTCAATGTGCCATGGGTTTTTTTCTTTTCCGCCAGAATTTTTCGTTCTTCTTGCTTGTAGTTTGCACACGCTGGGCACAAATATATATTCTTCATTTTGGTTTTTGTGTTCACGCAACGACTTTATTTCGAAATAATAAAAATACAAAATATTAACGACATAAAGGGCGAAAATGCAACAAAGTGTGTGAGAAAGATGTAAAGTGAGGGAGAGAGAGAGAGGGGGAGAGAGAGAGAGAGGGGGGAGAGAGAACGAGAGAGCAAGATAAAAAGCGGGAAAGTAAGGGAATCTGTGAAAGAGAAAAAACAAGAATGAGAGGCCACAAAAGATGAATAAAATAAATACAAATTGGAGAGCTTTTCAAGCAACAACATCAAAAAAAGAAGAAGAAAAGAGAGAGAGAGAGTGAAAAGAAAGAAACTCGTAAAACCGAAGGCAACAAAAGTAAAATGTGCTCAAAAGAATGGAACGGCATGGAATTGAACATTTACTGGACTTAAAGCGACTTGCTCTAACAATCTTGTATGGTTCTACAATCGCTGAACGAATGAATTTCCTACGCTCGAAAGAACAAAAGCGACTGGCTGCCGACGACAAATGCCTTACACTTAAGCCTACCGTTTGGTATTACTTTTCTAGTTACAACAAGTTTTCAAGTGTGGTTTTTTTTCTTCTTCTTCTTCTTCTTTTTCTTTTTCCTCTTTTTCTTCATTTTCCGTTTTAGTCTTTTTTTTTTCTCTTCTTCATCATGTTGTTGTTCCATTACTTCTCCCTATATTGAGATTTTGAAGTGAGTGATTTTCCTAGATTTATTTAATTTTGTTTTTCTCTTCATAATTATTACTTTCCTCTTATTCGAATATTGATTTATTTTATTTTATTTTCTTTTCACTTTTAATATTTTACTTAATAATCCTATACACACAATATTATCATTATTATCATTATTAATAATCATTAAAATTAAATGCATGTTAAGCATCATTTGTTTTTTTTTTTTTTTTTTTTTTTTTAAATCAGTTTTATCATTGTCAAGAGTTAGTTCAATTGTGTTCATTTAATGTTTATATTTGGGAATTGGTTATTCAGTTCAGGTATTTTACGTATGTACAAATTGTCATTTTGTGTGTGTGTGTATGTTTATGGAGCGGATTTTATATGCTTTGGACTAAATAATTCGTTTTTTTTTTTTTTCGTTTCCTTCAATCTTTATGTTTCCGCTTTTTTCTTTAGTATTTTCCGCTTCTTTCTTTTTTTCGATGGAATTTCAATCAAAAATTCTATTTTCAGTTCTTCAGTGATAATTTTTGTTTTCTCTTTTATTTATTCCAACATTTTTTTTTTTTGTTTTTTTTTTTGTTTTTTTTGTTTTGTTTATTTGTTTATTTGTTGTTTGTTGTCGTCATCATCGTTTCTATTTTTCAAATTGTTATTTATTTTGTGAGCTATTGTTTATTGTGTTTTACCGTTTACAGTGTCCGGTATTGATGTTGATGTCGTTGATATTATGCTCAATGTAGTTGAACTGTTACTGCTATTGTTTTCATTGTAATTGGTTAACGGCGGTGGTACAGTATAGGGTAGTGCACAATTTGGTCGTTTTGAAATCATCATGTGGCTGGATTTAACTGCAATCCATTCGTTACGCGATGCATCAAACCATGTTAAACCCAAATTATATCGGCCATTTAAATTTGCATGTTGACAATGTGAAAACCACCAGCCACCTTCATAATTGCCAGCACAATGTGTATTCGATATGTCTCGATCAACATCAATTGCTGAAAATTGCATATCATTTTGATATTGAAATGCATCCGATGCATTACCACTGTAACCAGATATGCTTAAACGATATCCATCTTCGCGTGCAGCTACATAAAATGTACTGTAAATTGCTTCCCATGTATTATCATAAATATCTTGCATAATTATTTTTAAGGTTGTACAATTGTCAACGGTCAAATGATTTAATATTGAATTTCCAATCCAATATTCACCGGATGGTGTACCAAAACCTAATGCAAAAATGATAGAAAATCGAAAATAGAAAATTCAAATGATTTATAGAAGTTCGATGTGGTTTGTTTTTTTGTTTTCTTCTCTTTTGCGTTCAGTTTACGAGCATGTGATCAATTTAATTTTTCGATTCCATAGAAATCCAATGAAATAAGTGTCGTCAGAGATTGAACGTGATAGAGAAAAACAGAACCAGAAAAGGAAAAAAACTGCCGTGAATTTTTTTGTTTTTTCATTGTTTCCTTACCTTGACTGTATTCATCCCATGAGCGATTGAAATCAACACTGCCATCATGTCGTCGCTGAATCGTTGTCCATTGATTTACACAATTTGCTAAAATTGGATGCTGTTGGCCACCAGGTGCAATCATGAATAAACCCGTTGAATTTTGTTCAATTTGTGAACAATCTGATGGCAATTTATTAATAATCGATTCGTATTGTTGTTCAACCGTTTCCAATTGTTTTACCAATTTTGATGCCATCTGAATTTCGCTAATTACATTTTGTGGCGATGTTTTCGATTTCGAATCGGTTTCAATCTGTATTGAATGTAAATGGAAGAGAATATGAATGAAAAAAAAAAGAGGAAAATTGATCACATTGGATTAGCTTTGTATATGTATGGTTTATCACTTGAATTAAAATAGCTCTAACAACACGAATGAAGGAAAAAACGAAAAAAAAAAACAAAATTCTATTTATTGTTTCGATAAAACATGAAAAATAATAAAACAAACCTTTTCAATGCGTTTATGGAACATATGACGATGAGCATTCGCACCAGCTCGTAATTTTGTAAAATTATTTTTTAAATCGTTGACAGTTTGTTCAAGTTGTTTGATTGCATCGCGATCATCTTGCAATGTACTAACACTAACCGCTAATGCTTGAATACTTTTTGCTGCATTATGTCCCTCTTCACGTAATAAACCATATTCAGATGTAACTTGTGCCGCATTAAATTCAACTTTTGATATTTCACGTCGTATATCTGGTATTGTCTTATCAAATTTATTTTGAATACCTTCAATATCCTCAAGCAATTCAAGCATTGAACCATGCAAACGATCTAAACTAGCCACTTGACGACTCATATTAAAATTGACATTGGCTAAACGTTTTTGTTCCGTTTCCAAATTATGTAAACGTTCACCAATACGATGATGATGTAATTCATTCAATTGACGTTTCATTGCTTTTTGTACAACATCCAAATCATGTAAATGTTGACGAACAAAGCGTCGATGTCGAAGGCGATGATCTGCTTCAGGCTTTATATAATCAATTGTTGTACCCGCTACTTTTGTATTCTATATTGAATAGAAAAAAGAAGAGACAAGAAAGATGCAAATTAAGTAAAATCAGTAAAATTGGATTTATTAAAAGGTGAAAATGTTCATTAAATTCAAACCCAAATCGTAAGAGTGAAAAAACTCGAAAATTTTTTTTTTTTTTTTTTTTCGAAAACAATGTTTTCAAACATAATAAATTAGTCATAATAATCATAATAAAATCGTTTGTATATTCCTTTGCATTTTCAGCTATAGCTATTTTGTTGTGATTTGATTTTGAATGTGATTTCATTTGTATAATGGTTTCGTTCATGTTTGGTTGTTGTTTTCATTTCGACACAAAACGCTATATCACTTCACATTTACACAATCGAAATAGAGAAAATGAAGACGAAGACGAAGAAAATGAGGAAAAAACAATCGAACAATTTACCAACACGCAAACTAATAAATTATTTAAGAGACTCTGTTTCACTCACTCTCTCTCTCTCTCTCTCTCTCTCTCTCCTGCCCTAGCTATTATTGTTGGTCCTATTAGAATTGTACCTATGAATTAATGAGTGATTTGTGCGCTATGTGGTTTTTCGCCTGCCATTCTTTTTCTCCTCTTCTCTCATTCACACACTCTTTCTATCTCTAACTTTCGCTCCCTCGCTTCCTCGCTCTTCCTCTCTAGCACACCATCCAACATCACCATCATCATCATCATCATCATCATCGCCATACCATGACGATTGTATGGTATTTTAAACGAAAAATATCAAGTCAATTCAAATATCGTTTTTCAAGTCATAATAAATGGCCTGTGCGCGCATTCTTGTGTTATCATTCAAGTATTTTTGTGTTTTTGTTGGCAAAAGCTTAAAAAGTGATTTGTAAACTATGCGGTTTAGAAAGTTTTGAAAAGTAAATGATTTGGCTTCGTCATGTGCCGAATAATAAAAAAGCTCAAAATTCTTGTTTTTTTTTTTTCAAGTCGTAAAATATCCATACACATGAACACGAGCACATATTGCTATGCATCATCATCATCATCATCATCATCATCATCATCATCGCCGTCGATTGCCATATGTAGAATCATTAGCAATATTTATTGAGTGGCGACGACGACAGCAAAAACGACGGTTGTGGCGGTTTTGAAGTGCCTGAATTTTTTGCTCTATTCAAATTCATTGCACACATTCGTACGGTCGCATTTTTATTGAAGTTTATTTACACATTCTGAACTATGCAGTTTGCCCATTTGTTTTCTCTTCTGCATCATTCCATGAATTACCTGTTTCGGTTTCATTGTTCATTTGAGGTATGTGAATATGTTTTGCTTGTCTTTTTCATTTGTTTAAATTTTTGGCACTTAAATACATTTACTCGTTGATATTTCAAATGGAAGAAAACTATCGCGATTTCATTTCAACTTGTTGTGCAACGAAATGTGTTGAATTCTATATTGTTTTGGTTGGCTCGTTAACATTTTTCGTATAGCGATAAATTTATTTCCAAAACAGTCTATGTCGACTTCTTTACCATGTAAACATGACATACATTATATTTAATGGCAAACACGAAATGGGAATAGAAATGGAAATGAAAACGAAAACGAAAACCAAAACGACAAAGATGATGATGAGATATACAGATGAAAGCTTTTTTTTTCCACATATACTTTGTGCATGAGCGGGGATACGAACGCGTATGACGGTATGGTGCGTGTGACTATGTGTATGCATATGTACGTGGATTTTATTGTAACAACAGCCAAAAACGAAAAAGAATAAGGCAAAAAAAGAAAAAAGAAAACAAGAAATAAAGAAAATTTGTAAACGGCCCATTCAAGCGAAGACTTGTTCGCTTTCAATAAATTATGGGAAAACACGCATTTGCGCTCATTTGCTCAATTTAACATACACTTGTCATGGCCATTTGAAATCAAAACGGATTTGAACAAACGTAGAAGAGAGTGACAGAAGTAGACAGAGAAAATGAGTATGTGTGTGTGTGTGTGTGTGTGTGTTTGAGCGACGAAGAGATATTGGAAGAAGGAGATTTATTCAAGTATTATCGATGTTATCGTAAATTCATACCCATTTCTATTGTCAAACGGTTAATTTTTTTTCATCATGATTAATATTTAAACGTTCCTATCATGATAATGATGAACTTTATTCAATAAAAAAAAATTATCGTTGCATGTTGTTATTGTTTTTATTTGATTCGTTAAGGGGGCGTTATATTTCGTGACCATTACTTTTCCATCAAATTAACTACAGTTTATTTAAATTTAATATTATTCGATGGGCAAAACTCATTTATTCGATGTGTGAAGGGAATTTTCAATGTGACAATAAGATTACCACATACCATTACACAATTTTTTTTCTTTTTTTCTTTTTCTTTTTTTTTATCTCTCAAATTGGTCGGTTAAATTATCGGAAAAGCTTTTTGATTGCTAACTAACTGTTTATCAGTTAACTTTTAATTTCATTATAAAATGACACACTTGTTACATTAAAAGCTATTTTCAATTTACTGTATTTGTAGTGGCTGCCATTGAGAGAACGAAAAAGAGAGTGCAAGCGAAACAGTGTGTATGAGAGAGAGAGAGAGAGAGAGAGAGAGAAAAAAGAGAGAAAATGTAATCACATTGATGGTCAAGTGACTGACGTGTCTCATGTCGATTTGTATTAATTTCCAATTTCGATTGACGATGGAAAATTGGTTTTGGCTACAGCTTGTTAGTCATTTCACTTCATCGTTTTGGATATTTACACAAAGAAACGGTAGACCGAGCAAATGCTCTAAAGTATCACTCAAACATATAGACATTTTTCCGTTTCAATATTATTTTGGTTTGCTTTCAAATGGTATTCAACGATTTCAATTCATTGTTTACTTCACTTTTTTTTTCTTCTTTTTTTTTTTGGTAGATGATGTTTGCTGTATGCGCCATCGAAGCATTCAAATTGAATGACGTACATTTTTTTGGAGAAATAGCGACATATACACATAATATTGCGGAAAAGACAGAGAGAGAGAGAGAGAGAGAGAGAGAGAGAGAGAGAGAGAGAGAGAGAAAGTGAGACAAAGAGAGAGAAAGAGAGAGAAAGGGACAGCAAGTGAGACAAAGAGAGAGAAAGAGAGAGAGAAAGAGATAGAAAGAGAGCGAAAGTGAGAGAAAGTGGAGAGAAAGAGAGAGAAAGAGAGAAAAGCAGAGAGCGTGCGAGAGGAAGAGAGGGGGGGGGGGGGGAGAGATAGACAGAAAAGCAGAGAGAAAAAAGAAGATTTTTACAAATACCAAAGAAAAATCAATACGATTTCGCTTGATTTTTTACAAGGAGGCACCATTATTTCTACAACGAAGATATACAGCTGATAAATGATGCATACGGCATGATGATGATGATGATGATGATACTAAGTTGGAAATATTTTGATTCAATTTCAACATCATTTCGATTTCACTTGAAGTGTTTGCTTATGGCAAACGTGTATGCGTATACGAAATCTACTGTACATAGTCATTATTTTCGATATGTGACCATATTTCGATTTGGTTCATTTCATCTTATTCTGTTGATGCTACTTAAAATCAAACCAACAAAATAAAAAAAAAAAAAAAAAAATACGCTGCATCGTTAGATTGTCCGAGAGAAAAAAAAAATTTCAATGCGAAAAGAGAATGCGAATATTCTGTTTTGTCGTTTTTAATTTTTAATCATTTCATTTCACTGATTATAAATAATTGAAGATGTTTTTATTCAACGATATACTCAATTCTAACCAAAATGCGTTTGAATCAAATAAAAAATCGCATCAAATTTAGAAATCTCTATATTTCTCCATCTATATCCCTTTCATTCTGTCTCTATCTATCTCGTTTTATCTTTCCCTTCAATGAAGGGCCTTCATCTTTCTTCCTCTCTCTCTCTCTCTCCTTTTCTCTCTCCCCCCCACCCCCCTCCGATTTTTTGCCCTGAGTGGGCGGTGATCAAAACAATGTTCAACAGACAGAGCAAATATATGCATAATTTTATGGCTCATGTAGATAAAACCATTTAAATATACCATCATTTATTGCTATATTGACCCGTTTTTTTGATGGATTTTCGCTTTTATTTCTATAGCTTCACTTTCATATGCATTTTTTCAATGCCCATGTATAACGTGTATCCTCAAATTTAACGGTCTGTATCTTCAATTTTCCATGTATTTGTATTCGATTCAGTTTTTTTTTTTCTTCTTTTTTTTTGCGTGTTTCTCTACTCCTTTCTTCTCTTTTACTAAAAATGTATATTGATGCTGATCTTGAAAAACAATCGAGAAAAAATCAACCCCGATGGAATGGAATATGCGATGATGAAAAAAAAAAAAAAACAACGAACAGAACATAATCCGAATCATGATAAAAAAACATGAAAATAAAAAGGGTTCTCTCTCTCTCTCTGTTGGCCATTGTGAAAATAAAAGAAAAACAAAAAGAGAAAAATGGGAAAAAGATATTGGTCGTTTTTCTTAGTTGTTATCAGAATACAATTTATATATGTAAATATGATCTTTTACTGTCCTTTCATTTGATAAAACAACACACAAAGAAGTTTAGTGAAGCGAAAAACTAAATCGATGGTGATAGTGGTGATGGTGGTGGTAGTAGTAGTACTGAATGACAACGCACCTTTCAATCGTATTTACAATAGGTGTTTGTTTGTCTTCCAATGAATATCATCACATATAACAATGAATATTTACTTCTATCGCTTACATTTGCCTTTCTCATTTTTTGCTTATCTCTCCCTTTTGCTCAAAGAACCTTCATAGCTAATCATGAATAAGAAACGATTCCATCGAAATTGTACAGTTCATGAACTTTCTTGTTTTAATTTTTGTTGTTGTTTCACTTGTTTTTTGTCCATGCAATTGCTGGTTAATAGCAAAAAACTATCGACGGCAATGGCAATGGTATGTAAAGTGGCACTTGGATATGCTGAGCAATGAAGTGAATTCCCAAATGGGAAGGCAAAGAGAAACAAAGAGAAAAAATAGTGAACGATAATCGTTGAATACCTTGTAAATCTGCTGCTATTTTCGATAAATTTAAAATGTGCGTGATTTTTTTTTGTTTGTTTCTATTGCACTCAGAATAGCAAAACCTAATATAGTTGGATAGTTAAAGTTGTGTTTGCTTTTGAAGTGGTCTGAAGTTGTTTTGTGCAAATAGTTGGTGCTTGAATGCATATATATTATTGTCTATGTCTGTATTCCCCTCTCTCTTCCTCTATCTCATTCTCTCTCTCTCACACTCTCTTTCTCTCTCTCTCTCACTCTCTCTCACTCTCTCTCTCACTCTCTCTCTCACTCTCTCTCTCACCTCTCTCTCACTCTCTCTCACTCTCTCTCTCTCTCTCTCTCTCTCTCTCTCTCTCTCTCTCTCTCTCTCTCTCTCTCTCTCTCTCTCTTGTGTGTGTGTGTGTGTGTGTGTGTGTTCGAAATGTGTGCATATGTTTTGTATGCAATTTTCGTTGATGCTTCTCTCACGTTAATGGTTGGTTGCATTAAATGCGTGTTTTTAAATTTAAATTCAACACGCTTCATAAAATATGTACGTGCATTAGAGTCATTCGAGAAATTCATTTTGGTGTGGCGTGTATAACGTTCTTTTGAACGCGGACAGTTTGACACATGAATAAAAAAAAAGGAAAAGTGGCCGTGTGTGTGCGCTCGATTTTTATGATGTGCTAACGCATACGAAGGTTTCTCTCTCTCCCTCTCTCTCTCTCCCTCTCTCTCTCTTTCTCTCTCTCTCTTTCTCTCTTTCTCTCTTTCTCTCTCTCTCTCTCTCTCTAACTCATAAACACACACACCATTGAATCGATTTGTTTCTCACTATTTGCCATATTCGTCAGTTCAATATTGTTTTGTTGTTGTTGATTTAGTTCACTTGAAAAATGGTCGACTATGAAAAGAAAATCAACGCCATCAAGTGAAAAATTATTTGCCAATATGCATGCATGTTCGGCTTTTTTTATGTGTTCAAAATTAGAGTACATTGCAAGTGTGTGTTCAAATGCGAACGAAGAGGAAAAAGCGGAAACGAAAGAATGTGAACAAACCAAAAAAAAAAAAAAAGAAAAAAAGTGAAATATATCGAAAGCAACGTAAAATCGTTTAGAAAAAGGAGATGACGATAAGCATATGGAAATTGATGGCATTTTTCCGAGGTGCACACGCTTGACATCGAAATCAATAAGCTTTGAAAAGCGGAAAGCTTAATTAAACGCCAAACGACAATCAAAATAAGAAGAGAACAAAAAATCTACACATAAAATCTATATTTATATATATATATATATAGTCGAGGCGGGACAAAAAAAAAACCACAACATTAATTCACCATCATATAAATGCACGGGATAAGAGTAAATAAACGTGCATTTTGAAGCAAAACAAAAAAAAAAAAATACCGCAACAACCAACTCATTTGAACAACAAGACAAAAATGAACAGAAAACAACAACAAATTATAGCTACTCACTTCGCCATTGCAACATGACAATTTGGGGAGTATGTGTGTGTGTGTGTGTGTGTACGCTCGCTATCGGATTTAAATAAAACCACCATGCAAATATATAAATGGAATTTGCACAAGTGTAGAGAAGGAACAAAAAAATGAATCGAAAGAAATATTACCATCGAAATATCAGATATTCGTAACCATGAGCTACGCTAAAATGTGTAACACACCGAAAATCAAAAGCGACTTTACGTGTGATGCATTCAATCCATTTTTTTTTTTTTGGCAAGTAATTCATTCAGTTCAGCGCTTCAATCATGGCTACTCTTTTCTTTTTCTTCTTTTTCTGCTGTGGCGTTCGCTTCCATACGAACGATATCCTGAATTAATTGTACATTTCCGTGGCTGTGGAAAATTCATTGCATGCAAAAGTGCGAAGAAAGCTCATTTTTTTTCACTTGTTCATGCTAGAAAAACTACGTTCTAATGATGGACAAGCGCGCTAAAATCGAACGACAATGAGAGAGAAAGAGAATGAGAGCATGAGAGTGAAGTAGCGAGAGAATATGAGAGCGAGATTATGAGTGAGTGAAAAAGAATTGTGTGCAAGAATGAACACGTAACACACAGCACAATGACAAACACTTTTTTCCCAGAAATTTTACCATTCAGATTTTCTCTCTCTCCCCCATCTCCCCCCTTTCTCCCTCTCTCTCCCTACCTCTCCCTCTCTCTCCCTACCTCTCCCTCTCTCTCCCTACCTCTCTCAACTCTTTGCATGAAGCATAAGCTGAGAATAAACGAAACAAGACGATGATACACAGATGAACAAAATGTAAACAAAACTAGCGCCCACTAAGAGATACAATTGGAGAAGGGAGAGGGATGGAGAATGAAAAAAAAAGAGAAGAGAATAATAACAGAAGAGAAAAAAAGTCTCATGGCTTTCATTCCCATGGAGCACAGTGGCATGGTGCTTCGCTTATCAGGTATAATTGCGTAATGTCTATTTTTTTTTTTCGTCATCTTATTTTTACTTCCTCTATTTTTGCAACGAATTGCTGCTCTTGATGACGATGATAAATTTTATTTCTACCGCTTTATGACAAGACGGTTCTTGTCAAACTGGCTGTCTAAAATAAGACTGTATGATAGGAAAAATGTACTTATAGTTTACGTTGAAAGCAAGGTGCAACTTTAAGTGTGCACCGTAAGCACAAAAGACTCATGAAAGAAATTCGAATGGCGAAGCAAAAAAAAAAAAAAAAAAAAGAAAAAGAAAAAAAGGCAACCTAACGTTTACTTGACAACAAAAAGATACAAAAATTACTTTGTACATTGTCTATTACTTGGTGTACATTTTTTTTTCCAGTATTCGCTTTGGGCACTTTCAATCGATGTCATTTAAACACTGCTTCTGAAGAAGCATGTATCTCTTTTGTTGTGAAAATCAAATGCAAAGAAAAAAATAAAACGATGAAAGAGGGAAAGAAAAAATCCGAAGCAAAACGTTTACTGTGGTTGAAATTGTTGTGTGTCTTTGTGTCGTTGATATTTTAACAGAAAGGGCTGAATCACTGGCATTGTATGGGAAACATTTTCGGTCAATAATACGAGTCACAATTTAAAATATGGTTCTTGCTTGAAATGGCAAAAAGCCTTACACACATCGAAAGCAGAATCACGACAAAGAACGAAACAAAAGAAAAACACCTCGACACATCGAATGAGACAATAGAAGGAACAAAAGAAGAAGAAGAAGAAGTAGTAGTAGTAGCAGTAAAAAAAAAATCACACACAAAACGTCTAATGCAAATAAATTTGATAAGAATATCTTTGTCGTTCAGACACGCTCTTGCCCATTTGATTTTCCATGCATTTACGTTGTTTGCATACAATAAATAAACTGACTGTGTATAATGGACTTTTTTGAGCTACAGCAAAAAAGAATAAGAAGACGAAAGAAAAAAAAAAATACTAAAATAACACACAAATCAGATCAAAACAAAGTAAAAGAGGCACACAAGCAGCCAAAGCAAACAAACGACTGAGTTGAGAGGATCGTATTCTTTTTACGAATTCAAATGTTGTTATTGCTATTTTGGTCCGATAGAACACTATTCAAATATACCAAACAACTTATCGCCCCAAATGTAAAAGTTGACGTTCGGTAAAAAGAAAACGAGCGAGAGAAGGAGTGTGAGGAAAAGTGAGAGAGAGAGAGAGAGAGAGAGAGAGGGAGAGGGAGAGAGAGAGCGAGAAAGAGAGAGAGAGAGAGAAAGATAGAGATAGAGAGAGAGAGAGAGAGAGAGAGAGAGAGAGAGAGAGAGAGAGAGAGAGAGAGAGAGAAAGAGAGAGAGAGCGAGAGAGAGAGAGAGAGAGAGAAAGCGAGAGAGAGAGAAAGCGAGAGAGAGAGCGAGAGAGATCTAGGAAAAGCAACTTCCAACCAAGTGAGCCAAAGAAAATCGAACGGAATGTGTACATAGCAGCAAAGAAAAGCAAATAAATAGACATCAGTGTTTATCGTGCATTTTGAAAATTGAGTATTAGGCCCTCGATTCATTCCTGACGCCTTCTATTTCGCATACTCTCTCTCTCTCTCTTTCTAAAAAAAAAAAAAATCTTATTCGATTCAGCACACACTACAAACCTATAATATGCATTATTCAGTTGGAAAGGGATTCAAATTGAAAATCAGTCATCATTATGTAAATGCAACTGGTCATATATAATACGAAGACGTGCACATTTCGTATATATACGTGAATGCCAATGAAAACAACGACACTCAACAACGTCAATGACGATGAGATTTTGTATTGAAATTTGTGTGCATGCAAAATGAACCCATTCACCATATTATCTCATGTTAAATAAATACATATTTTTTGTCGTTAGTTTCGAATAAAAAAAAGAAAAAAAAGAAAAAAATCAACATCTCCGTTCTCTATCACTATTTTTAAACGAATATAAACATTTTGAAATACTGAACACATTGAATATGTGCTCAGAAATCACTTAAATTTATCTTCTTCTTTTTGTTAAAGAATTTTGTTTTCCATTCAAGTTGAAATATGTCACTCATTTTAGATAAATTAAAGATTCTTCAACTGAAAAAGAAAGAGTTAAAGAGATAGAGAAAAAAGGGATAAAGAAAAACAGAAAGTATTTTTTTTTTTAAAAAAAAGCTTTATATCGCTGCCATACGATTTTTTTTCGACAAATTGTTTCGATTTTGCTTGAAAATCAAATATATTTGACGCGAACTATATGTCTTGTTGACAGTAGCAGAAAGAAAGAGGAAAATAGCGATGAAAAACGAAAGAGTATGAACGAAAAGAGAGCTGTTGGCAAGTTTTCTTTACTGAAATTGTCTCTATCAGCATCATCATTTCGTCATCAACATTGACTTTGTGTTGAAAGCATTCTTGTGGATTGTGTGTTCTTGTTCATTCATTGTATATTTTTTTTCTTTTTGTTTTTCATATATATTGTTAATTCACTGTTTGACTGGCATTGTAATCAGATTTTTCCATCATCGACCGGGTTTTTCTGACGGAATTTGTCATTGTTTCGTATTTTTACGCAAGGGTATTTCTTCATTTCGCATACAGTTTTTGTTCTTTCTCTTTTTCACTTTCCTTTTTCTCTATTGTTTAACTCTTGCCCCCTCTCTCTCTCTCTCTCTTTCTCTCTTTCTCTCTTTCTCACTTTCTCTCTTTCTCTCTTTCTCTCTTTCTCTCTTTCTCTCTTTCTCTCTTTCTCTCTCTCTCTCTCTCTCTCTCTCTCTCTCTCTCTCTTTCTCGCTTCGATTTCAATGCAGTTCAGTTATTATTCCATAATGTACATTGTACTGTGCTAAAATTTGCACAATAAATGCGATCATTTTGGATGGCATCCAACTCGTGACAGTGGCTTTCAATATAATGTGGGCAATACGATGTTGTCGGAAGTAGTGAACCGATGAAAATGAACGCACGTAAAATATTCAAAATATCATCATCAATTGTAATGTCATTGTCAAATCGAAACGACTGTTGTGGCTTCTTGAGAATTTCTTATTTTGACTGTGTGTACAAGCATTGAGTGAAAATAATAGTATGAGATGGAGTAAAAGGAAGTGTAAGTTAGATGGAGAGAATGAAAAGGAGAAATTGAAAGTGAATGAGTAAGAGTAAGAGAGAGAGAGAGACAGAGGCAGAGCGAGCGAAAGAGAGGGAGAGAGAAAGAGATAGAGAGAGTGAGAATAAGAGAGGATGATGTCATTCAGTGAGTGAACACGTTGTCATTTACATAAACTTATGCAATCGAATCACATTTCCAGTGTGCCAAGCCGCATCAATGCCAACTGATGCGAAAAGAAGAAAGAGCGCAGATAGAGTTAGAGAAAGACAAAAAACAGAGCGAGAGAGAGAGAGAGAGAGAGTGCGAGAGTGACAAATAAAGAGTAAGAGTTTGAGAGTGAGAGAGGAAAAATGCCACATAAAAATCTTATCACGTCGTTTTAATCAAAGATGCGAACATCAAGTGAAACATGGAAGGGAAATAAGAAAAATTATTTCCAATTCATACTTGTTCTGTTGTTGTTGCAATCGAAATGTAGCAAAGCAACCAAAGTATTGTTGTTGGCTTGGAGAGTGTGGTGTTACTATACAAAAACATCCATTGATACACACACACACACACACACACACACACTCACACCATCCACATACAGTCAATCCCTTAACGCCTCATCATCATGTTTACTTCGCTTGACATTTGATTTTTACATGCCACAAACTAGCAGCTAACACGCACAGCTTTAACTATTGAAACGAATTCCAATAAATGCTATGGGTGAAAATGGAAAACCACAAATGACGGGCTTCACCAGATCATGCAAAGAGGTGCAAAGGCAAGGCACACGCCCCATCAAAATCACAACTCTTTCTCTTTTTCCTTCCGTTTTCTTTTTTCTTTTCCTTTTTTTTCTCTCTCTTCTTTTCTTCCATTTTCTTTTGATTTGCTCATACATTTGAATTTGTAATACTTTTTCAATACATTTTCAAACAATCGGTTTGTCGCTACTATTTTTTTTTCTTTCTTTCTTTCTTTTTCTTCGCTTCTCTTCTCTTCTTTCTTTTGTCGCCATCGTTGACGACAGAACAAGCAGTTATCGTTCAATTTGTGTGGAAAAAAACGGAACGATTCGATTGCATTGATGATGGTAACATAAGAATAGGGCAAAATTCAATGCCATTTACACATGTTAAAATTTTCGATCGATTCGATGCGATTTGATAGAGTTTGTTAAGTTGTATTAAAATCCATTTTGTGAATGGTTTTGAAATTATGGTTGATTTGTGATTTTATCCTCGTTTACCGAACTCTGTTAGTTTGTATTTGTGTGTGTGTGTGTGTGTGTGTGTGTGTGTGTGTGTGTGTGTGTGTGTGTGTGTGTGTGTGTGTGTGTGTGTGTGTGTGTGTGTGTGTGTGTGTGTGTGTGTGGCTCATATTGTTGAATATGAATGGTTTTTGATTTACGAATGAAATGAGCCCACAGCGTTTATTATTCGTCTAGAGGGGCAAAAACAGCAAGAAATCAACATTATATGTCATAATTTTAATCCATGTCAAGGGAGAGAAAATGCTGAAATCAAATCAACATGTCATTATTTGCTACAGGTTTACTTTTCTCTCTCTCATTTTTTTCTTTTGCTTCCTCGTAAGTGTGTGTTGCTGTTCGAGATTTTTCATATTTCAATCGAATACACACGAAGAAAACGAGAGATTGGGTGAGAATGAGAGAGAGAGAGAGAGAGATTGTGTGTATGTTTTGATTGATATTTGTAAGGAGACATTGTGGCGATTAGCTACATGATTTTTTTTTTGTCTGGCAAACACATTATTCAAAATGTGAATGAGATTTCATTTGTCAAAATCACTTTGGATGGTGACTTGTGGCACTTAAACGCAATATCTAAATAACCATTGGAGTTTGTACTGGCCCTTCAATTTTATGTTTATGTAATTGACACGAATATTTTTCAATTTTGACCTGTGTGCGTTCCAGAGTTCAATCAAAATGACGTGCAATTTTGTGTGAGGGTGACTCTTGCGTAACATAATCGTTACCGATAATAATATTTTCTTTTTTTTTTTTTTGCTTTTGCTTTTGGCTGCCAAACAATAAAAACAATAAAACGTAACAAGCCAAACGAATGGCATGCGATAAGGGGAACAAAACATTTACCAATGGTAAAAACTCAAATAATGAAACAAATAAAAAGACGCCGAACATTTATTGCCATCTTACCCATTTACTTTGAATGTAATTTAAAATGGAAAGAGAGAGAGAGAGAGAGAGAAAGAGAGAGAGAGTGAGAGAGAGAGAGAGGAAGAGAAAGTGAAAAAGGGAAAGAAGGAGGGGGAGAGGGAGGGGGCGAAATGGGAGTTTTTCAGTTAACCACATGCAGTGGATAGGTATAAGTTCCAACTTATACAAACAACACAAAAAAAAAATTGATTGAGCCACTTCCCAGTTCGTTGGTTGAATATAAATGAAGTTTTTGCCGTTCATTCAGTTTGCTACCATTGTTCATCCTCCACACTTTGATCGGATTTACTCAACAGCATTTAATGCAAATTGAAATTAAGAGAGAGAGAGAGAGAGAGAGAGAGAGAGAGAGAGAGGGGGGGAGAGAGACAGGAAGGGGGGGAGAGTGAGAGGGAACAAGAAAGTGAATAAAAAAGAAAATATAACAAAAATGGTTAGATGCCGACAATGTATTTAGAATTCTTACAAGCATTTCTTTGCACATTTTAAAATGACAATGACTAAACCATGAAATTAAGCAGTTTCAATTTGACAGTTTCCATTTAGCATGAGTTGGTGTAATTGCTGTTGATATATTTGTCGCTTAAAGCTAAATTTCCGGCAGTATGTTGCTATTCCATTTGCTAGGCTGTCATATCAATATCAATTCATATCACAAATGGTTTTTAATATCTATAAACATTACCATATCTCGGAATGTAAACGGACCAATCCATTTAAATAGCTCGACAAGTGTTCTTATCGTTCTCTTTATCTCTCTCTCTCTCTCTCTCTGGCAGTCACGTTCTCGCCTTCGCTTTCTCTCTCTCTAACTCAGTCACTCAGTCGTCTATCTCCTTAATGTATTCCACACAGTTATCTCCGCGTATAAAAGAGAAAAAGTGATAGAAATGCCAATGTTTTTTTTTTTTGGTGATTTGGCTAGGAAAATATGCGTAAATGAATTGTATTTCATGGTTTTTATTTTGATTTGTTGTGTATCATTTTGGACTGTGAACGATGCTGAATTACGCATAAAATTTATTTAATACGAACGAAACGAAAGTAAAAAAAAAGTCGTGTAGTGATCACGTGAATTACATAATAAAATATCATCGTTTTTTGTTTGCTCTTCATTCTTACATTTCTCTCACATTTTATTTATTACCATCGTTTGTTCTTCGATTTCCGTACTGATATGACTCAATCAGCATATGGTTGAATGAGATTGCTACAATGTCTTTTTTTTTTCATCTTTGTGTACATACACCAATGCCAATGCCAATGTCAATAGGAATTATGACGTAAATGTAATCGGAGAACATCTTAAATGATCTCACACACACACAAAGAGCGAGAAAAAGAAAAAGAAGAGAGAGAGAGAGAGAGAGAAAGACCGGCTCATTTCTGTTAAATATGTCGAAATAGAACATAATAAAAGAAAAAAGTATAGTCGCACACACACAACATTGTATCAAATGGAATTTGGCAATGTTGATTTCAAAAAATACTAATATGATGATGATAAAACACCTTCCATTTCTAGATATGTTTTTTGTATCGAGTCAGTAGGAAGATTGCGTTTTGATATCATCTTCTATTTTCTCATATATTGTTAGAATTCAGTGTTATATGTTTTTTTTTTCTCTCTCGACATTTTGCCAGAAGTAAAGAGCACATGTTTATTTCAAACCATTATTTCGACATTCCGCAATACAGAGAAAGATAGGGAGATAGAGAGAGAGAGAGAGAGACCCACAAAAATATACGCATTCATTCCTGTTTCTTTACCCATTGTGTACTGATTGAAGATGGAATCGTACCTTGTTGATTTTAAATGTCACAAAAAATCATAGCTTTCGGCTTGATCTTCAATCGAATTAAAATACAATGCTTTGATTCATTTTTCTTTAGGCTTTAAATGGTATCGAATGAATTGAAATTTTTTTTTTTTTTTAAATAAAACCGAGAAAAATTCGATTGATTTGAAATCAAAATGAAGTATTTGTTTTTTGGTCAAATGTGCGCGGGTACAGTGCATTTGTGATTTGATGGTATCGTGAAAAGTGAAAAAAAATATGAAACAAGATGACACCCTTGAGATTTGTTGAACAAAGATCTTTGATTGCTCAAATTGAATGTCATCGAAAAATTGTATAGTCGGCGATTGCGGATGCACCGACGGGCGAATGTGGGGAAAAAAAAAGTTCCCACTGAACAACAACTTCTGAAATCATACAAACACCATCATCTGTGTGTCTTATGTACAAAATTGAGATTGTACGATTGAATTGAATTCTATGTCAACAAGCTATTAGTTCAAAGAAAAGAAAAAAAAATACCCAACATATTCTCTGATGGCATTTATTACACGAAAACAAATCAAAATATACACTTTCCGATAAATCAAAATCACTGATTGAGATGTGCACTTAAATCGATACTTGATTTATTCGAACATTTCACCCACTCGAAATAAAGTCTTTTATCAAATTGCACGCGCAATGATATTTGTAGAAAATCTAATGGGAAACACGAATCAACCATCACAATCATACATTGCAAAACCAAAATCATCGTAACAACATAGAACTGATGCTAGTTTAACATTTAGAGCAGAAACAAAGTACAGCGGTAGCAGAGGAAAACTCAAGTCTAGATTTTCTGTAAATGTACACGTGATTGTTGTGATGAGAGTTGCCGAGATTCAGATCATTGTGTTGAATGATATCGTTGTGATTTTTGGCAGAGAGTTGCAAATTGTTGTGTAAAAACAAAAGCAAATCGTTAAAATGAAATGAATCGTTGGTTAGAAGTGTGACATGATCATCACTTGTGTCCGTTAATCGACTAAACTTTTTTTGACACATTTTGTGTGCATGATGGAAATTTGTCAACCTGATCAAAATTGATCTGCTTTTGAATTTTGCTTAAGCATGAACATTTCACACTTGTCATGGGAAAAACAATGAAATCATCTCATTTCATCTCATTGCCAGTATCATTTCTGCATTCGTCGTTTATTTACGCAGTTTCAAACACTCAGCACACACAAACACACACACCCAGAGAGAAAGAGAGAGAAAGAGAGAGAGATATGCAGACATACATGCAGGCACATTTATATTATAGCGCCAACCAATTTGTACGACACAAATGAGCGAAACAGAGCACGAGATGATAACTTTTTCGCTTTGTGATTTCAAACAAACAAAAATCAACACCAGATACAAACTGAGCAAATGGCAGTAACCAACAAACAAAAAAAAAAAAAACAAAAAAAAAAAAAAAAGAAACAAAAGAAAATTATGTCCACTTCACCTTTTGCTGGATTACGCTCAATTATGTGCTTAATGATAATGTGAAAGTAACACACAAAGGCGCACAGCGGCAATCGTCCAACCACATAACAATAATAGAATTATGGAAAATAGAAAGTGCTGATTGCGAATGTGCGATGTGTCTGTATGAATGGAAACGTGCAAATGTGCATATTTGCTGGTCGATGGTAACATTAACAAAAACCAACTCTGTTCCACAATGAAATTGTCAACAAGCGCGAAAATGTGTGTGTGTATATATAATATGAAGAGTGTGGTAAACATTAAGCAATTTCAACTAGTGAAATGGCCATCGAAATATATTTGCAATGGGAAAAGACAGTTAAAGAGATGGATAGAATAAGAGACAAAGACAATGAAAGGGATAGAAAAACAAGAGAGAGCGAGAGAGAGAGGAGAGAGAGAGAGAGAGAGAGAGAGAGAGAGAGAGAGAGAGCTGAAGAGAACGAGAATGTTAGAGAAATAGATATTCAGACAAAATGTGCGAGCAAAGAGACAGTGCTTTAAGGATACAAAGGAAATGAGCGTTATTGTTATGCAAACATGTCGTTTGTGTCGTGGTGGGTATTTGTATTTTTTCTTCATTCATATTCTTCATTTTATTTTCTCAATTTTTTTTTTCGTTGTTTTCTTTTGCATTTGTTTTGTATCATTTGTGTATGCTACTGTTGCTTCGTTTGTTTTTTTTTTATCATTATTTTGGGTGGTTTGTAGTTACCGAATCAACATTTTAATCCCCATATTCATGCTATTTCTGTTCTCTTCTCTTCTCTTCTCTTCTGTTCTGTTCTGTTGTGTTCTGTTCTGTTCTGTTCTCTATTTCATTTTCATTTCATTTCGACCATTTTCTATCTCTTTTATATTCTATTCGACAATGACAATGAGGATGTTTTATGAATACGCGCCAAACCAACGCCAATGTAATAATCGTAACTTGGTGGTGATTCATTCAAATACACTTTGTGCCACATGCTACTGACTGAGTTAATACATTGAACAGACGCGACCAAATTATAAGCACATGCATAATGAAATGTGCGATAAGTACCGAAAAAAAAAGAAGATGAAGTATCCAAAATATACGCATACATAAACAAATACACAGCGAACAATGACTCCAATGAATGCATGCAACAGCACTGACACCAACAACAACAACAACTAACATTTATTTATAAAATAAATAAATTTGTTTCTTCTTTTTCATTCTCATCGTACTTGCTCCTATTTGTGTTTCCACTCAAAAAAACACAAAACTTCGATATAAATAGATAATAATAGTTGCCAAAATGAGCATTTTTTTTTTTTTCACAAAAGCATTAATGCGTACAGAAATAAAGTGAAAATCTTGGAATTTTCACTTGCAAAATCATGGTGACCATCAAATTATATTGATAATGAGCTTAAACATGTTTAGTTGTTTATTTGCTTTTCAGCTTTTGCTTGTTTGAACTTGAAATGTGGTTCATGTTACGAATATTTGATGTGTTTTTCATGTAATTCAATAACATTTCTTATCCACATTACAAGCAAAAGTTTTTGTTTGATTTTACAGACGATTCGCATGTGGATGAATTCATGTGAATTCTTGTTTAAAAGGGTAAAAAGTTCAAAAGTGTCATTTGAATTTGTTTCCTGTAAGTCGAATTGCCATATGTTTTTGTTGTTGAAAACATCGAATTTCAAATAGTTTTCTCTCTTTCTTTTTCTCTCTTTCTCTCGCTTTCTCTCTCTCTCTCTCTCTCTCTCTCTCTCTCGTTCATCAAAATGGATTATTATTTTATCGCTAAATAAAAGGGCTTAGATAGTAATAATGCACTGAAATCAGAGTAATATTATGTCGATAGTTTTAAGAGCTTTTCAATAGCTCAATAACAATTGTAAAGAGCATCAAATTGATGAGATTTCAATATATATCCACGAAAAAGGGAACCAAAACAATTGTCAAACAAACAAAGCATCTTCTTTCATTGGTCATTCAGTCAAATATTTTCATTTGATGACTTTCACTGATATTTTCAGAAAAAAAATGCGATTTTATGGAGAGAGAGAGAGAGCGAGAGAGAGAGAAAGCGAGAGAGAGAGAGAGAGAGACAAAAAAAAAAGAAAAACTCTTAACGATCGCAATCAACTAATACAGAAAAAAGTGAATAAAAAAAAAAGCTTTGCAAATAAAAGCTTTTATGGTGAAATATTTCTCTGGTTGTGTGGCGCATATTGAATGTCACAAACGGTGTATGTATCATGTGTTTGTCTGATTCAAATTCTCGCATTCATACGCGAACATAAATGTTGCCGTTCGTTTTTCAAATCATTCAGCTCGACACTCATTCTATTTTGCTGGTTTTGCTGCCAATGTGAATATCCATCAAAACCATTTACAATCACATAAAGCGAATAATATTCAATTTACTTAATTTCGCCTTCGGATTTCCATCTGTTTCCATTTATTCCTGTAGCTGAAGCTGTTTTTCGTTCCCGTCTATAAATATGCAAACAGACAAGCACATGTTTATTGTATGCTCACTCTTTCTCTATCTTCTATTTCTATTTTATGCTCGCCCACCACCGCCGTTGCCGTTGCCGCCACCACCATCACCATTGCCACCATAGGCATAGCCCCATTTTGCATTCAACTACATCTCCATTCTCTCTTCATTGACAAGAATGACGATGCTACAGCAATTCATGTTTCGCTGTTGTATTGTATGCGACCATCAACAGTAAAAAAAAAATAAAGAAAAAATAAATATCACTCGGTTTACGTGATTGAATTGCGTGCATTTTGAAACTGGTTACAATACTGAACATATTTCGATGGTATATGTAAGTTTAAGCACATTGTATGTGCCTGGCATTTGTTTTTCCCAGCGATGAATATATGATCATGCGAATATATAAATTTTCAACAATAAAATATGTAACCGAAAATATTGTGTTGCGCTGAGCTGTGTGTTGTGTGTGTGTGTGTTTGTGTTATGTTGTGCTGAACATATTATTTGTTATGTTTGTACGATGAATTGTTATCTTGGTGATGGCAGTAAAAGAAATTCAGGTGAAACAAGTGTATGATTTTTGGTGGGTGTTTGTTTGTGACAATATAGTTGAAATGGTGCTTTTTGAATTTCTTCAATTTATACTCTTTCTCTTCTTCTCTTGTTCGTTACCGTTGTGCCATTTTTTTCTTCTTCCTTACAATATAGCTGGCTATGAATTAAGTAAAAGTCAATAAAAAGTGAAAATAAACGACAAGGTTTTTACTACACGGGAATACACAACCGAAAACATGTTTAAAGGTTATTGTGTATGTTATATATGCTCTTTTTAGCCGAATTGTAGCTTTTGTGGCAATATAAGCAGCAATGAAATATAAATCATAAATTGATAGCTCAATGGCACCGGCACGAAAATTCGTGTATGTTCTCAAACAGCCCTTTTGATTTATTCCTTTATAACTTAATAAAATTATTTCGACAACGGCGACGACAACGACAACGACAACGACGAATTTTTCTTCACCTCATTCCAAGTCACATTACAGTCTCACCAACACCCGCACTCTTTTCTCTTTCTTATTCCTTTTTTTTTTCTCTTCACCCACACACTCTTGGTGCCACTCATTTTCCTTAGCCGTATTACTTTCATTCAGTTGAAGAGCTTTTTACAATCACCAACGATCAAAAAAGAAAAAAAAAAAACAAAAAAAAAAAAAAAGAAAAGATATTTTTGTAACATGGGCTTTTTTGTTTCAACTCGAATGGATTTTATTTGTTTTTATTTACGCATATGAGAGATATAAGTATTCTCTTTATGCGTAACACCGTATTATATATTTTGTTTTTTGCATTAATTTTTAATGCGATTCATTTTTATTTTCGTTTTGTTGATGATATACTGAATAACACGATGTATATAACGAAAAAACAAACGAAATAAAGACAGAAATGAATAAACGATAGAACGAGAGAGAAAAGAAGAAGAAGGAGAGGAAGAAGAAGAAGAAGAAGAAGGAAAAATTACTTGATAAACACAAGATAATGGAATCAACAAAGGCAGTTGGCATGAAGATCTTGGAAAACGCACGAAAAAGGGGCGGAATCGAGAGCGATGATGGAATCGGTGTAGCTTAATTGGTGTGTATACGTAAATCCATGTAAATTCATTCAGAAAAGTCTCCTTCGCATTTACACATAAGCCACTCATGCCCGATGTCAAATGAATTTGCCGTTCGGTCTGTCTCTCTATTGTCGGTTTTTATTTTGTTTTCTTTAGTCTTTCATCATTGATTCGTTTTGCTTCTTTTTCGCTCTTCGACATTGCTCGTCGTTCTTTTT
>JAQOWM010000438.1:1025000-1117500 GCA_029041755.1 Resseliella maxima
ATCTTACCCAAAAGCAAATTCCATTCAAATGCTGAAATTCACAATGACTCGAAAATAGTAAAACGATAAACATGAAATATGAAAAGATGAAAGATGAAATAAACCAACAAACGATGAACATTTCGCACATAGTTGAAATGGCGTACATAATTTATCTCAGGTTGTCATTTCGATTGTGTATTATATTAACATTTTTCATTTGAATTTTCTCTCTCTCTATCTCTCTCTCTCTCTCTCTCTCTCTCTCACTCCATCTCTCTTTCTTTCTATCTCAGTGTCTCGGTTTGCAGTCGTCTTATCGCCAAATAAAATAAGGTAGCATTAAGAATGCAGTGGAATAAGAAGCACGAGTCAAAATAATTTATACAAAATGCATGTCTGTGTGTGTTTGTGAGACTTACTAACTTTTCGTCAGATTCACAATAAAATATATATTCTCATCGAAATTCTTTCATTTTGCCACGGGATTTTCCTCTGGTTACCTTCAAAATTACAAGTAAATGGCGAAGCATTTATCGTAATTTTTGGAGCCCAAGCGCAGGCTATCGAATAAGTTGGATTCAACATACAACAATAATATTCAGAAAAATATAAAACGCATGAAAAGACCATGAGAAACTGAACAAAATTAGTTAACGTGAACAAAAACAATTAACTCTCACATTTTTACTAAATATTGTTTACACTTTATTCTCGTGAATATATTTTCTAGTGGCAACATTTTCATCATCAGATTGAATCCAGGAAGCTACTATTCCAGTTCAGATGCTTTAGACACTCCATTATCTCGTCAAATTTTTTGGATACTATTTACTTTTTTTTTTTTCGTCTCTCATCTTTGAACCTAAAATATGTACAAGTGCTCGCAGTACACAAAATTCTACTCGACTTCAATTTATATTTCAAAAATATGTAAATAATGTTTCCACAATACATCTCTCTTTATCTCGATAGATGCCAAAATTGTATTGCATTTTAGCAAATACATTTCAGTTGGATATGATGTATATTGACACAAGAATAACAGCGATTGCCAGAGCAAGAGTGAAAGAGAGAAAGAGAAAAGATTTTTCAACAGGATGCCATTGAAAAGTGCTACATTTTTGCATGCATCATGTTTTGCACAGTTCAGTGTTCACATTTTCAACTGTGGTTGAAATAAATGCAAGGCAGGTGAAGGATTTTTCCATCAACTTGACTCGGTAACATTTTTCAGAGTCGACAAACATGGGTACCAAAAAGAAGAAAAAAAAAAAAGAATGAAAAATACAAATTTAGCTCACATCTATTTTCTAAACGTTTTAGGCATTACATTTAAAATGCAATGAATAACAACAACAATAATGGTAGCAGTATCAAAAAAAAAAAAAAAAAAAAAAGAATTATACTTTTTTGTCCGGGGGAATGGGCCGGAAACGAGAAAAATGCTAAAAGTAACGTGACACGTCAACAAAACCCGTTATAAGCGAAAGATGAATTTCAGTTGGAATCGGAAATCATTCTCTCATATTGTACTTTTTTTCAGGAATTAAAAGAAAAAAAATGAAAAAAAATATATGAATCGAAACCGATGCAAAATTTGTATCGTTAGTATTTTTACATGATCGAACTGAAAGAGAGAGAGACTGAGAGAGAGAGAGAGAGAGCGAGAGAGAGAGACAAAGAGAGAGAGAGAGAGAGAGAGAGAAGAGAGAGAAGAGAGAGAAGAGAGAGAAGAGAGAGAAGAGAGAGAGAGAGAGAGACAAAGAGAGAGAGAGCGAGAGAGAGAGACAAAGAGAGAGAGAGAGAGAGAGAGAGAGAGAGTGAGAAAAAAAAAATCTCATTTTAATCTTGTTGACGTGATGACACACATTTCGACAATCGTTCAACTAGAATCCAACAATTAATATGCTCGACATTTTTCTGGGCAAGCGACAAAAAAACTATTAAATATTCTCAATGTTCAAGCTCGCACTTCCTGCTGCAAAAAAATACATTACACTGAAAAATGGGATTGAAATGTCTCGATATATTTTGTCTTTTGTGTGAATTCTTTTTTTTTTTTTTTTTATTCAATTTCACCGGAAAAGTGTCAATTCATGGAATTTAAGCGTTGTAGACGATTTGGATTCATCAACGGCAAACGATAATTAACAATTCACAATTTGTGTCATGCAATCATTGGGAATGATGACGATTTTTGCTTTGGTTTTGATCCGGTAGTATTCGCACGTCGCTCAATATAACAATTGAGTTGATTTTTATTCGAAAACATTTGGGATTCAGATCAACATACAACATGGAATCATTGCACACTATCATTGGCACACAAATTGAATGGGTTGGAAATAGCCATGGTGTGATGTGTATGTAGCTCTCTGCATGTTTCCCTTTTTCTCTCTCTCTCTCTCTCTCTCTCTCTCTTTCTCACTCTTTCTCTCTCTTTCTCATTCACTTTTTCCCGTTTGCTGTCTCTCTTCGTCGCTTGTTCTTTATTTATTTTACTTGATATATTTATGCTTTTTTCCATTTTGCCAACGATAAAAACCGAATAAACCGGATTTTATTGGCAAAGTTGATTTTATTGACAAATGAAATACCGAAAATAGTAAATAAAAATGCCGTTTGCTCCTCTTTTTGCTTTCGTATCAAAAACTTGTCCAAAAATTGTTGCCTGCTTTCTTTCGTTGGCTTCAATTCATTGGCATTTTGTATTTTTTTTTTTTTTCTTTTTTGGGGAGAAAAACGAACCGAATAGAACAGAACAGTAAATGCATAGATTCCGTTTAAATGTGGCAATGTATCCATTGAATGCTAGATTAAACTGTTGATCGACAACTCAATTTTCTATTGCCATAAGTAGGATACAATTTGTGCTTATGCGATTTTCGTTTTTGTCTTATGCTCACTGCGTGTTTTTTTTTTCTTTATTCGTTTGTCCATTTTCCGTGAGCAAAAGCGTTTTCGTTTTCTTCTTCTATTTTATTCGATTTTGATACGTTTTGTTGTAAGCACAACGCATCGTATTATACATTTTCTCCTTTTCTCACACGCTCTATTACCGTATCACTCTCATCCCCTGTCCATTTGTCCCTTTCTCTCTCTCTCTCTCTCTCTTTCTTTCTCTCTCTCTTCTCTCCTGTTTTTTCCCTTTTTCTCTTGCTTCAAATCCCATTCATCGTTCATATCATCATTCAGTTGATTGTTATTTCGTTTTGGATTTTACTGCTCGGGATGCTTTCATCTCTCACATTTTATGGACAGACAAGCATTTTAATCTATTGTACTTTCACGACGACCAATCACAATATACTTTGCATGGGCTACTCGCTACGTGTTTTTGTGGCATCTAGATTGCGTACAGTTCTTTTTTTTTTAAGTGGATGGTTTTTGTTGCTTTTTCTGCAATAGCAAATTTTATATCATTCATTTCGGCTTTCTCATGAATGGTATTTTTCGTATGTGCTCTTTGCTTCTCTTCTTTTATTTTTAGTTGTTTGTCTTGTTCTTGTTGTTGTTATTGTTATTGTTGTTGGTGATGCTGATGGTGCTGCTGTTTCTGATGATGGTGGTGGTGGTGTTGCCTCTGTTGCTGCTGTATGTGCTTAAAGATCTCTGTGCACGATTAGCTCAAGTCAACCTTTATAATTTGCTTTCGGTCAAATTGAACATGTGCACATTAATGTTGTGGCACGAATTTTGATCTCTTCATTCAGATTTTCATCGTAAATAATGACATGTTCTCAGTAAACGAAATGAGAATAGCTATGATGCAAATATACACGTTTACACACACACACACACACACACACACACAAACACGCACCGACACACATGCATGCATAAAGAAGATTTCAAATGAACGATACAGATCCTTCATTTTCTGTTCTGCTTTTTGATAGAAATCGCATTTTGTCAGCTAAAAATAAACGTTATCCGAGTTAAATAAAGGATTTTTCGATCCGCACTTTATCTAACATGAATTAAAGCTAGGGAAAACATGTCACGTTGAATAAGTTTGAATTGTGAATGTCATGTTGATTTTTCTCTATTTGTTCATTTCATAGACGCATTTAACTTGATGATTCGAACGGATTCGGTTGATTGGTTGGTTGGTTGATTATTTGATTTCTTCTTCATGTTTTTTTGTTTCTTAATTTTTGTCATTGTCGGTACGTTTGTGATTGTCGACAGGTATTTGTCAAGCCAATACTTTCACTATTTCAAGTGATAAAATGTCAGTGTGTCGATCCAATTGCAAAGAAAATCACTTAAATACTGAATCAAAATCTTGCGAAAAATATCCAATCACTTCAAAATGATTGAATCAACTTAACGTTGTATAACTGAAATTCCATTTCGAAACTGGTCAATTCTCTAGCAGAGAAATGGAAAAAAAACAACAACAGCAACAACAAACCGACTCATTTTGTATGTTTTGAAATCAAGATGCTGGCGTTATTGTTGCTGCTACTGCTGTTGCGACGTATCGTCGTCGTCGTCGTCGTCGTCGTCGTCGTCATCGTAAAAATTAATTATTAAAATTGTTGATGAAAGAGAAATGTACCACGAAGAAAAAGAAAAATATAATCGAAAGACCAAGTGCATAATCAAAGCACAGCAAGAAGCAGGTGCAACACCATTAAATTGTTTTAAACATAATATCGACAATATTTAGCACAGAGAGAAAGAGCGAACGAGAGAAAAAAAAAAACAAAAAAGAGAAAGAAGTAGAGCGAATGAAAGAGTAAGAGAGAATTACACTCTCAGCTTATTCGGGTATGCATTTCATCATTCGTTCGATATTACATTGATGCAGAATGAACAAATGCGAAACAGCGATTTCAAACACAATCTTAAACTAACGAATTAAACAAAAGCATATCTACAATATTCATGAATTTTGAACGTGTTTTTGCATTTATCATTTTACATCGATAATAATCCAAATTGTTGTTTTTTTTTTTTTTTTTAATTTTACTTTTCATTTACATTCCAAACGATTATTTGTTTAACATTCTGTATTTACACACAGAAAAAAAATTATGCACTATTCACAACCGTACGTTGTAATTGTCAAAATTCCAACATTTTTTGTATGGAGGTTGTGAATACTCCATTTTTTTCCATCCATTGTGAATTACAACATTTGTTGGACAATTCACAACCTTCATACAGAAAATGTTGGAATTTTGGCAATTACAACGTACGGTTGTGAATAGTGCATAATTTTTTTTCTGTGTGTACTATGCATAAACCCATTAATATCAGGTCTCCATTGAATTCAGTTACTGTAAAATCGATAATAAACGTAAACTCAATGCAACTAAATATAAATTGAAACAATTCAATATATTTGATATCTTTAAATGCGAAAATCGATTTTCTAGTAGTCGAATTCCAATTTAATAGTTTGTGAGTTGATTTGGTAAAAATGTAATTCATATTCAAATTGATAACAATGATAATAATCATTTTCTCAATTCGATCGATACAATATGTGTTTTTGAAACTATGAAATGTGGAAATTCGTTTGTAAATTAATCGTTGATTGATCTGAATCAAAAATGTATTGGATATCATGACAATTATGGGATTTTATCAAAAATTTTAATCCCAAATTCAATGAAAATATTTGAAATTCTATTAGAATTTATTTATATTGCATGGCTTTAATGATAATCCTTAAAATTGTTCGATCGATTGAATATTATTTGCAAAGTAACATCGATCGCATAATGAATTTTTTCAATTTTTTTTTTTTTTTTTTTTTTTTTTAAACCAGAATACTTTTACCAACACTGCATAATGAAATGAAAATCAGTCTGCAAAGTCGAAGCAAAGTAGAAAAAAAAAGCAGAAAAACTTTTATCAAAGAGAATAAAGTGAAAATTAATGTAGATGAAGATGAGAACAACTGCTTGTTTGTACGCTTTATGATATTATTAAGAAGAAAAAAAAAAATGAATGAAATGGGATATCCGACAATCAATTGGGACAAATATGAGTGGGTGAGTGATGTATGCGTTTTTGGGATGTTCACAGATAAATCGAAATTAAAACTACCTGTGTGCGTTTCAAATGATGTGCACAGCATTGAAATTTGTTTGATTTTGATGTTGTTGTTATACATTTTTTTTTGCTTGTTTCATTGTACGTGAATAAAATTATAGACGAGGTAACATCAAAGGACTCATCTACCTTTTCGAATGACATCGCAAACGAAGTGGATATAAAATGGAACGGTCGAATGAAAACGGAGAGAAAAAGAACGAAAAAAAAAAAAAAAAAAAAATGCGAACACCTTGGTGGGCGCCTCAATCACAAGTGTATTCACCGGTCAATAGTTTATTGAGCAGAAACGAGAAATACATTGAATAAAAAAAAAAAAAAACTTTTCATTTCATTTGCACCGATTTCTGGTGGCCCCAGATCAATCAGATTACCGAGTATCTTTTTTTTTTTTGATCAACGAATAAAAGTGAGAAAGAAAAGAAAAAAAAGAAAAACAACAGCACATTTTTATAGGAGCATGTGCTTGAACTAGGGTCCGAACTGTGTTAAAATTACACATTTTAGTTTGAATCCAGCAAATTACTTTCCGAATGTGAATTCGATAATTGCTACAACAATGTAAAACTATGAGTGAAAAGTGTGTGTAATCTATCATTGAAAATTGGTCAGCAAACACCTATCGTTTCGCTTCTTGAAAAGTTCTTTTCGCATTTTATATATACACGAACAAGGTACGTAATCAAATTACAAGAATGAAGAAATTGTTCGCATAAAAAGAAGAAAAAGGAGGAGAAAAAGAAGAAGAAGAAGGAAAAAAGTAAGAATGAAAGAAAGAAGGCAAAAAGACGAAGGAAAAAAAACGAAAGAAAGAAAAAGATACACGGAGAGCAGCATGAAAAAAAGAGACACTAAGACACACAACAAGTTGTACAAATTCAATGGACCGTTACGTGTGCACATCACACATATTTGGGCGATCGATATAAAGAAACCGACGATAAATTTACGACGAAAACCAAACCAAACCAGAATCGAATTCATCAGCAACAACAACTGTGAATGTTGAAGAAGATGATAATGAAAAAGAAGAGCGATGCAAAACATCTGCTTTTGACTGAATCATTGACCAGTTGTGATTGGTCAAAAAGAATGAAGCTCAAAATGCATTATCAGTGATTTTGTTGTTGTTGTTGTTGTTATTGGGTACGCACACACATAATGCCGAAATTCATCACGAGCGACCGATAAATTTGTGTAAAATGTTCGTTAAATTTGGATTGTTTCCGTGACGGTGACGACGTTGATTTTTCAGTGCATATCAACGCATATGCTATCCGAATGTATGAGTGTGAGTTTGCCCTATGGCTTTCGACGCACCAGTTTATTAATAGTACTTGTTTTCGGGATATAATGAAAATCCGCCAGGTGTTTATGGATTTCGTTGTTATTTTTATTTGAGTGCTGGCTTAATATTGTTGTTTTGTTGTTTTTTTTTTTCTTATTTGTTGAATTGATCGCATCTTGAATTGTCGGTGTTGGCGATAATCGGCTCGAATCAAATCAGATGGTAATGGTTTCTTGTTTTCTCTCTCTCTCTCTCTCTCCTTCTTTGGGTCTCTCTTTTTCTCTCCCTCTCTCTATCTCTCTCTTTCTCGCTCTCTCTTTCTCTTTCTCTCTTTCTCTTTCTCTCTTCCTCTCTTTCTCTTTCTCTCTTCCTCTCTTTCTCTTTCTCTCTTCCTCTCTTTCTCTCTGTCATTCTCTTGTTCTTGATGGTAAATACGACAAATTCAGTTGAAAAGATTATATGGATATTACAAATAATATAATACTTACTTGGATTTGATTTCGTCGCAAATCGTCATCACGTTGAATTGCTTCAGCTTGCAGCTCCTTAATCGCTTGCTCAACATTCTCTTGTCGCAAACGGATTGCATTCCATTCCAATTTCAATTTATCAAAATCGTCACGCAATTCAACCAATTCTTCGGCACAATTAGATTGCTGTAAACGGCGTGTCGTATTATTTTGCGCATCTTGTAATTCCGTCAATTCAGCACGAAATTCGGCAATAACCTTTGAAAACCAATCAACTGTCAAACGTTCCTTATTGCTTACAGATGTACCGCTATGCATTGAGCTCGACAATTGGTTGCTTCGCATTTTTTTCAATGCTTTTACTTCGTGCCTGCCAAAGAAATAGCAAAAAAAAAAAAGAGACGTACATGATTATTAATATGCTAACAGTAATGAAAAAGAAAAAAAAAAAATGAACGAAAAAAGGTGAAAAAAAACAGTATGATCAAAGTCAAACAAAAAATTCTGATTCATTACATGATGAAAGAACAAAAAAAAATTGTAACCCCATTCAAAGGGATAAAATTAATCGAAATTGAACCCTTTGTAATACACAATTAAAATTCATTTCTATTTTTGTTGTTCAAAGCAAAGCACAATGTTTAACACACATGCCCATAAATTGTTCACGAATGTTGTAAACAACCTTAAATTATCACAGTTGAATTTCAAAAACTATCGTGCATTTATAATTTGAAAAACACAGAGAGAGAGAGAGAGCGAGAGAGAGAAAGAGAGAGAGAGAGAGAGAGAGAGAGAGAGAGAGAGAGAGAGAGAGAGAGAGAAGAGAGAGAGAGAGAAAGAGAGAGAGAGAGATAGAGCGAGATAGAGCGAGATAGAGCGAGAAAGAGACACACAAAATATCCGAAACAATTATCAGTTGCTACTGTCATTTACTAAACCATTATGACTCTTTGTATGCATTAAAATATTTTCGGATGCGATAAAGTCATGCGGTGTTAACATAAAGTTTGACAGTTAATATAATTGGCATGGGCATACGGTTATTTGCAAACATACAATATAATACAGATGTGTGTATATGCCATTTATACAAATTTATTTCCGTAACACTGGATGCGGCGAGAGAGCGAAATAAATTTTTTTTTTTTTTTTTTTCAAAAAAAGAAAAAAGAAAAAGCACACACATTGGTGTAAAGCATACACATGTTCGAACATTGAAGGATAAAACAATACGAAATATCAACTGGTGTTTTGTGTACGATTGTGTGCCGAGTGAGTTTTCTGAATTGTATTCAAAGCAATTACCAAGTTGAAGCAATCTACTTGCCACTTTCTCTCTTTCTCTTACTCTTACACATCCAGTTCTCTCTCACACTCTATCATCTCTTATCCTCTCTGGTTGTCATCATCCCTGTTTTGTTCGCAGCATTTAACAAAACTATAATGTACCGTTGTTTTCGGTTTTCTAGTTATTATTCGGTGAATTTAAGTACGGTTCATGTGCATTCAAATTTACTCGTTGGACCAAAATGTCGACGAATTAGCAAACAAATCCGATGAAAATTACGAAAAAGTATCATTTCACTTAATAATACAATGATCCCATTCGAATTATATTTGAAATTTCGGCCGATGTTTTGTAAATCGATTTGTGAGTTTTCGGTATGGTTCTTTTTTTTTTTCTCTCGTTTTATTTATATTTTATTTTTTCTTTCTTTTCTTTTTCCACAATTTTAGCAAATTGTGTTCTCATTGACAAATGTACAAATTAGTCTGTAAATGTAATCAGGCGGTTGAAATTTCTTTTGGCCAGCAACCAACGATAAACCACATGGATACCAAATCTATTCTCAGATTTTTGGTCAAGAATGGGACATAATGAATGAAGAAAAAGTGAAAGTGAGGAGGCGAAGGAGGCAGAGAGGGAAAGGGAGAGCAAGAAGAAGTGGAATAGACAAAGCAAGTAAGAGAGAGAGAGAGAGAGAGAGAGAGAGAGAGAAAGAGAGAGAAAGAAATGAAGATAGAAAGAATGAAATGTGTAAAGAGCATTTACACACACATGTGCGCAACGTCTGTAACTGACACCGACACTGCAGATATATATATCTTCATTGCTGCTCAAAGAATCTTTCATTTCGTAAATTAAGCGCTAAAAGTATTTTATGAACTTAACGTTAATGATAATTAGTCTTAATTTCCCTTTTATCTTTTCTCTTTCAGTTGCGTGCGCGAACAAAAACAGACACAAAGTTTCATTAAATGTGCGAATGAGTGTTAGGATTCGGCAAAAAAAAAAAAAAAAAAAAAAAAAAAAGGAAACGAAAGAAAGAATTTCTAGGGCCGGCCATTTTCATCACATGTGAATACTGAACGACCATCGGCTGACCGAACAATCTCATTCTCTCATTTGGATATGCTACCTTCAATTTAGACTTATTCGTTACATATTCTTTTGGATGATTATAATTAGCATTTACTGTGTTTGTTGTATGAGTTCGAGTACAGCTCCCTTTCTCTTTATTCAATTTTTTTTCATTCCCATTTCTCTCTAATATTCCTACTTCACTCTCCTATTCATTCTATCTTTCTCTTTCTCTTTCTCTTTCTCTTTCTCTTTCTCTCTCTTTCTCTCTCTTTCTCTCTCTCTCTCACTTTCTCTCTCATCCTTCGCATTCTATGCGTTTGTTCTCGTTTTAGTTTAATCTCTGGGGGATATTCTCGAATCGTTATAATGTTTCAGGCGGATGATGTTGAAATGCAAAAGAACAAAATCATTGAAAACAGTAACAACGAAAAAACAACAACGCACACAAAAAATATGGTGAATTCTTTTGGGGTGTCCATGTCCATGCTCTCTATTAATTTAAGCTAATCTGAAGTTGGCCGCCCTTTCGGTAGTTGTTGTTGTTGGTATTTTTATCGTTTTTCTTCTTCTTTTTTTGCGGTTACGAACTTGAATTTGGTTTGAATATTTCAACTTGAAATGAATAATTTTCATTTTGAAAGCGAACCAGTCATTTGATATTTAACTTTTTGTTTTGTTTTGTTTTTCATTCTACTAGCCATTGCTGTAAATCGACATAAAAAGGTCTTCGCTTTAATTATCTTGAGTCATATTTAAATTGATTATTTATTTGCATAATTAAACAAATTCATACACAACGCGCCCAAACTTACAGCAATACCATCACGTACACATACTGTGTGACGCACAGCAGTCATAATGTTTCATTTCACCACAAAGTAACATCTGTAGCAAATCAATCAATGAAAACAAATGGAATTTTAAATTGCGTTTTGTTGTGTTTTTTTTTTTCTTCGTTTTTCTTCTCTTTTCGTTAGATATTTATTAATCAAGTGATGATTTTTACTCTGAAAATGGCATCAATATATCAGCATTAATTAAATTATCTAGAATGTTTGTTTAGTTTCGTTCGTTTTATTTAGAATTTGTAGAGGTAAAATGTGCAATTCATTGTATTTAACAGTTTCAAACTATTGACACATTAATGGGTAAAAAAAAAGTTTTCGTTGTTGTTGTTGTTGTTGTCGGTGTTGTTTACAGCAGCATTTCATTGTCTAATTTTGCTGGCAAAAGCATGTTTCCATTTTGTTGATTACTAGCATCAACAATTAGCAAATGAGGCCGACCGTTGAGGTGAGCAATAAAGAGGTTTTCGTATTACAGAGAAAAGAATGCATCAATTTTAATTAAAAGGTAAGCTATGGTAAGGATTTTACTTGGTTAAGATAAAGAGGCATTTGTTGCGTAAAGCAATGGAATTCCAAACCATCATGATACACATGGAAGCATGAATACATGGATGTTGTGCGAGAAATAGCATCTAAATAGCTAACGTTCAAAAATATTCTTGTAAATGTTGTATATTTCCTCATGCGCTTTTGCTTGAAATTGGTGAAGAAATTCCATGTGATAATTGCATGATGTATACGCCTTATTTTTTCCTTCCGTCATTTCATTTTTTTTTTCTTCGTATTTCTTCTTTTCCTTTCGTTGTTTTAAGTTCAATCTTTTTCCCCTTCTTTGCGTTGTTTTTCATTTGTTTCATCGACGGCATTTTCCGCTGATGTCGCGAAAAAGTGATTCCCATCACTTTGTGAAAGAAACAATATGCACATTGTATGTGCAATGCATGCATTTCACCATAATGACTGTTAACGAATGCTGAATTTGAACAAACAATGTCGACATGTACTCACATGCACGCATCGACACAAAAATTGAAGTATTCGAGCAATTCATTTTTCGTTCTCATACACACGTTTTCACTCTATCTTTCTCTCTCTCTGACTCTCTCTTTCTCTCTCTTTCTCTCTCTCTCTCTCTCTCTCTCTCTCTCTCTCTCTCTCTCTCACCTCTCTCTCTCTCTCTCTCTCTCTTTCTCTATCTCGCTCTCTCACTCTCTGTCGTCTCTCGCTATCTGCCATTTTTTTTCTTTTTTTTTTTTGTCTTACATTTCCTTTTGCACAGTGTCGACTGCTTAATATACGATCCTTGCCATCATCGTTGATGATGCAGATAACCGTGCAATCCATCTTCATATGTACATTGTACACCATAACATGTATGGTTGCACATAAACGAGAGAATGAGACCCATCACATTTCGCACATTTCACATCTCCAAGGATTAATTCACATTTGACCTGAATTTGTATGTTTGCGCGTCCCATCTCATCGACATCGTTCTGATGGTTCTACAATGCTGCTGCCACGTTTTTTTTTTCTCTTCTCTTCCTTACTTTATGTGTATGTTTGAGTTGTTGTTGTTTTTTCGCTGCTCGTTCGCTCTTCTATTCATTATTTGCTCACTTTATCTTCATTCATTTACGAGATCTCTGTATTTCTTCCTCTTCTTCGTCGTCGTCGTCGTCGTCGTCGTCGTGGTCTTCTTCTTCTTCTTCTTATTTTCTTCTTTGCTCTGTTCGGTGTATTTGTTTGATTGGTGGAAAACGCATTCGGATATGGTAAAAAAGCAACTTACTGCATCGATATTATAGAAACATTAAGAAATCTGTATCAAAATATTGGTATGATGGCGTTGGTGACGAAGAAAAATATGGAAATTTCAATGCTATGGAAATGAAGAACTCACATCCGAACAGGAATACATTACTTATGTTTTTTTTTTTCGACATTTTTTTTTTCGCTCTCTTTTCACTAAAATTTTATTTTATAAACTTTTGTTTTCCGTTGTGCAAACATCTTTTCAAATAGAACTGAAATCCAAAAGGGGGGAAAATGGCACATTTTCATTCAGATCCGAAAAATGATGAATTCAATTTGAGAAAAATTCAAGTCAATGTCCATCTCTTCGATTGTAATTATTTCAATTTCACCGACTAACATATGCAAATAGAGCTTTGTGTCATTTTCTCGTCATCGTTATTTATATATAACAAAACTACGAACCATATTCTCTTTCTTTGTTTTATACTTATCTCCCAAGCACTCTCACACTCTCGCACTTGGTGACAAATACATTTCTCTACTCATTTGTTTGCATTTACGCAAATTTGGATGAAATGAAATTTACCATGGTATTTGATTATATTTTCATATAAACAGAAAGATAAAATGAGTTGCCAACTTGTTCACTGATTCAATGTTCAACAGAAATACTAATGGAGTGCTTTTCTTTCTCTTCTTTTCCTTGTTGTTGAATGATCTTGTTGAAAAGGGATAGAAAGAGAGCCACAGAGAGAGAGGGAAAGAGAGAGGGGGGGAGGGGGAGAGAGAGAGAAAAAACATAAGCATAGAAAATATTCGGACGTTTGGATGAACGAGTAAATTTGCAAACCAATTTTCCCATTTGAATTCGAAAAAGGGGCTTGCCATTTCATCGCACTTATTCTTACTGTTTTGTTGGTTGTTCTCTTTCGCACATGGAGCATATAAATATTTCAAGTGATTTAATGCAAAATTCAAGAAATTTGAATGAAAGAAATGTTCGGTTTTCTTTGCATTCAAACACACACACACATACAGATCCAAACGTACAGAGGAAGAGAGAAAATAAGAAAGAGAGAGAGAGAGAGAGAGAGAGAAAGAGAGAGAGAGAGGGCGAGAGAGAGAAAGAGAAAGAGCGAGAATGTCAGTGAGGATGTGATTGAGGATGTATGTGTGCTGGAGGAGGTTTTATACTTTAATTCAACAATTTCAAAAAGTATGTAAACGACTTCATTTAAAATGCATGTTCAATGGGAATGAAGTTTTGAATGAGGGAATTCTTTAAACTTCATCGGTTCAAGCTTTTGATCCATGATGCAGTTCAAAAATATAACTGAAAACTGGAGTATGTGGGAAATGCAGCAGTTTTATTGCAGCATTTTCCACAGTTAGTTTATTTGTTCGTTTTCGTTGATGCATTTTATACTTTCTCACTTTCTCATACAAAACACAATCGCACCCATTCCATCCTTTTTACAAACCCCCCCCCCCCCCTTCCCCCGTTTCCCACATTTCATGTGTATTCCCACACTCTTTTTCACTCATTTGCTTTGCTTATCGTTCCAACGAATTGAACCCAATCATTGAAATTTGATTGGGTCGAAACTTTAGATAGTTTGCAAGAAACTTATAAGTAACCAACTTCGTAAATTCAATAACAAACTGACTTTTTGCATTCTTTCTCTATTCATGTGCTGTTTGTTGGTGATGGTGCTATATTTCTGTGCTGATGAAAGTGTGTTTGTATCCTCAATTTGTTTGTTATATGCAGTAATCAAATTATATTTTCAACTAAATCAAATGAAATGAGATCGAAAAAGATTGTTTTGCATATTTTCGTTTAATTTTTTTTATTTGCTCTGTATATGGGCTTGAGTTTGCATGTGTGTGCGTGTGCATGAAAATGATTGAAAATGGTTCTTTTATGCGGAATGTGCCATAGTTTAATTGGGTCGGATGAGAGAAATTGTTTGTGCATTTTATGATATTACGTCTCTTTTCGATAATCACCATCAAGTCGACTGTGAGTGATTTTCTTGAAAGTATTTTAAAGTTTGTCCAGAAAGTTGTGTGTTATAAATGAATGTCTCGAAGGAAAATCTCGTTTTTTTTTCTCTTTCTTCTTCTTCTTCTTCTTCTTCTTCTTCTTCTTCTTCTTCTTCTTTATCGTCATCATCTATTTGCAAAATAAAAGACAGTAAAGTATAAAGTACAATTTACGAGTTTGAGCTTATACAAACAATGTCTGAAAAGTGGAATCTATACTCCGATCAGCGCTGATTTATTAATTAAGATGCAATATGGCGTTGTATAGAATGGAGCGCAGGTGGTCGATGAAATAATTGTTGCAAACTATCCGATTGACTCGTTGCCATGAAGTGTGGTAATGAGAATGCTTGTTTCATGTATATGGGTGGGCTCGCGCGCGTGTGGGTGTGTGTGTGTGTCGATACACTATAAATAGCAATTTCCAGGGAAGATTTTTCGCACTAATATAACGTTTTCCAACAAAACTGTTATTGTAACATCATTTAAGCCTCTTTTTCTAGAGTCGAGTTTCTCAATTGGGGCTCTGACATCATCATGGTGCATTCACACACACACACACACACATACACACATAAAGTTTATTACATATTTACTTTTTTTTTTGTTTCACTAAAGAGAAAACTTTGCATCAAATATGCATTTACATGAACTGATCGCAATGTAAAATATATATGCTAAGTTCAAACTTTCAAAAAGAGCGTGTGTAGATCTAGAGAGGGAGAGAGAGAAAGTGAGAGAGAGAGAGAGAGAGAGAAAGAGAGAGAGAGAGATAGAAGAGAGAGAGAGAGAGAGAGAGAGAGAGAGAGAACGAGAGAGAGAGAGAGAGAGAGAGAGAGAACGAGAGAGAGAGAACGAGAGAGAGAGAAGAGAGAGAGAAGTAAGAGAGAAGTAGTGGCAACACGACAACATCCGTAGCTCAGAATAGTTTATAGCCATTGAAAGATGAAAGGGTATGGAAAAAGGGGAGTGAAAAATTACGTGAAATTCGATAAAATTGAATTGGATGGTATCGTGTTCTCCATGACGACAATGACGATGTGCACAACACAGGAAAACTCGCTGTATAAAACAAATTTTACTCTTACGAAGAGAATGAAGAGAGAGAGAGAGAAAAATGACCAAATGTTTCATGTATGTGTGTGTGTGTGAATGTTTATGCGGCCAAATAAATATGCAATGTAAAGTCAACGAAACGCAACACAACACAACACAAACGATATAAACAAGGCTGAAACTTGAGAGATTGAAATGAATATAATTGATTTTCCAAATGGTGCAAAATATGATGCACACGATGTGCCTGTAATACCGCATAGATATTTTAAGCTTTCTAGTTGTCGATGCGCTTTTTCATGGAAATTAACTAAAATCTAAATGATCACCCCATATTGAAGGCACTTACAGTATTTGTATGTGTGTGTGTGTGTGTGTAAAATGTAAGCAGGTTGAAGTGAGTGGAAAAATTGAAGCGGCCGGCAAAATGTGAAAATAAACGAACTAATTTTTAACTGGCTGATGAATTGCTCGATATTATAAAGAATCAACAATGAAATTTCTTCAAAATTTGTGGTTATTTTTTTGATATGGCGCCTCCACTTGGCATTAACTTTTATTATGATTTTACTTAATCATGATTTTGGTAGAGAAACGTCATGTAATGTAATTTAACTGAGTAATTTTTTTTTAACTGTGAATGGAGAGAAAGACCTCAAATTTCATTAACTACTTTGAAGCAAAGTAAAGTAGTAGAAACAACTTACGATAAGCGGTATTTGCTTGGTTATTTGTTTCATACCAGTCAACACTAAGGCAACATGGCCATTTATCATTTTATCTTTGCTCGAAAATATGCAGTGTAGCAAAACGCGTTTTTCATAATTTATATATTTTTTTTCCGTTTTGCTGGTACTTCTATGGCATTGCAATTATTCTGATGCAATTTTACTGCATAAACGGCCTTTTTTTGAAAAAAAAAAAAAAAAAAAATGTAAAAAAGTGCATTTCTTGTGTGTTTCTTTTTCTGTTTCTATGAGAAATGAAATCAATGTTTTCCATTGATCCACCATACTTTAAAGTTGTATACCATGCAACACAAGATTGAAGCAATGTCTTTGACTTAATTTCTACAAAACTTTGATGGTCTTCGTGAACGAATAGAATCTCAAATTGATTACTGCGATATTATGCAAGAGACAGATTTAACTATATGAACGAGTTGAACAGTTCATGATTGCAAAAAGGTAGGGGAAGAGGGAGAGAGAGAGAGAGAGCAGGGGAAAGATAAAGAAAATGAACGAAAGTGAGAAGGATATAAAGAGAGAGAGGGAGTTGAAGAGGAAGAGAGTGCGAAAGAGAGAGAGAGAGAGAGAGAGAGAGAAGGAGCTGAAGGGAAAGAGACAAGAACAGAAAGACTGATGTGATTGCAGTAGAGATGGAAAAACTTTCTGTAGTATTACTTTGACTCGTCGCGAAAAACTCAACATTCAACTTTCAAGTGCGATGGATGAACGCATGTATTGCTTGTATGTTAATTTCTGGATCGTATAGCTTTTCTCTTCTCATTAACCAATGAAAAATCCAACGTAGACATTATAAATGCATCGTTATTAGTATATTCATGCATCGCTCATAATTGGGTCATGAAATAATTGATAAGAGAAAAATACTTAGTTATCGGGTGAAGGAAGAGAACTCAATAGAAACTATGTATCAATAATAGATTTAAAGCGTAAAAAGCGACAACGACAACGACGACGACGACGACGATGACGACGATAACGGTTGTTTGAATTTATCGCTCGAAATATGAATGTATATATTTGTACATTGAGTTGAAATGATTTGTATAGCAGCGCCCAATATGTTTCATTGAAGGGAAATTCACCGAAAATCATTCATAATTTAACTTCTTGACCACATGATAATTTTTTTTTTGCTTTCCATTGAAAATCAAGAAACTAAATTGTCAACGTTTTGTTTTTTACTTTTATCTTGATGATTCGACGCACAACCTCTTCCCAAACTTGCTTAAATTATTCAAAATATTTATGCAAATTGCATGACATTATTATTTCTCTGTCTTTTTCAATCTTGATTATAAATGGTTTCCTTTTATGCTTGTTCGTTGCCTATCGTGCACCAATATATTGCAATTGCATGAATATGACGTATCAACAAGCGCCATGTTTCAGTTCATCATGGGGATTTGTGGCAACAAAATGAGACATAGTTGGATTACGAGGTGTGTGCATATATATATATTTTTTTTTTTTTACTCTTATCAAATCTTTTACTATGCTTCATTTTGTTGATCCTTTAAACGTGACTGAATTTGACGTTTGAAAACTTAATTTTATGAAATGAAAAAAAAAAAAAAAAAATAACCAACAAAAATTTCCTAATGAAAATAATGTTCTATTTTGACTTTTTTGCAATGCTTACTTCAAGTGCGATCGTTATATATTTTTTTCATTAAAATGTTTTTCATACATTTTTCACTGTCTTTCTCATTCACTTTCACGTAAGCTATGGTTGGTTTTTGTACCGTCTCATCAAAACCAAAAGAGATAGAGAGAGAGAGAGAGAGAGAGAGAGAGAGAACAATCTCAATAAACATTGTATATTTCGTGGATTAACGATAAAGTGAAAGAAAACGATTGCATGCGAAGATTTAAACGGAGAAATGAAAGAAACACACGATAAAATCAAAATAATTAGACGACGCACGAGGGCAGGATGATTTTCAAAAGAATCGCGTTTTTTTTCATTGGTTTTTCTTTGCTGTATGCGACGAAAGAAAACTTACTAAATCAGTGCGGATAGTTTGAACGAGTGCAAGTAACGGACATAAATGTTGCTATAAAATACAGACAAAAGAAAGCAGGGAAAGAGAAAACGGGGTTTTGATAAGCAACGTTCCACGCTTTTTTTAACGTCTACGAACCAGAAGGAATGTGAATGGAAAGGGGAGAGAGAGAGAGAGAGAGAGAGAGAGAGAGAAAACGACAAGAAACATAAAAGGATTTCAATTATAGGGCAAAAAACGTTGGCTTTTTGGAACTTTTTTCTTTTTTTTTTTTAATTTTTTGTTCTACAGAAATGTTGTTTATGGATTATGTATAAGCTGGTTTTGCGTATTTTTTTTTCTCTTTTCATACTTGATTCACATGGTACACATAATGAAGTCAATGAAGTGAGTAGAAGAAAAGATGAGATATTTTAACACTACCATCAAGTATACTTGGTGCATAAGCTCGTACATAATTAAACCGTTTAAGTAAATTTTGACTTTGAACTTTCTCACTTTCTCTCTTTCTCTCTTTCTCTGGCCGTACGAATGTTGGTAGAGAAAAAAGGAGCGAAAAAAAAGAAAAAGAAGAAAAAGAAGAGAGAAATCATCAAGCACTGACGATGTATCAGCCCTTTTTCTTTACTCATTTTGGTAACCACTAAAACACAATTTCGTTCCATTACATGAGTTCGCCCACTTTTAAACGTGATATATGGGATATGTGTCTATCCAGCGTAACCACAGCCGAGCTAACTGTAAAGCAACTGTGAGCCAAATTCAGGACATTCCATCAACGGAATAAAAAAAAAAAAAGTGAAACAAACACAAATTGTGTATTGTGGTGGTTGTTTTTTTTTCTCATCGCGTTTTCGATCTTCATCTTCCGCCTCGACGCACCTGTCTAGATCAAAATGTTCTAGTTCTTTTCGACATTTTCTTTCTTGGAAAATTTTTTCAAGTTTGTTATAATTTTGTTTTTTTTTCAAGTTTTTTTACGTGTGTGAGTACGCTCATTGTTTTGATACACATTTCGTTTCATTAATAATCAAAGAACAGCCACAAGGTTGAAAGTGAGATATTTTAATTTTTTTTTTTTTTTTTTTTTCTTGTGCGAGAAGCATGAAGTGACGGAGAACTCTTTCAATGCGACCCCGGTTAGTGGTTAGAGACCCATTTCACAAAACAGAATTGATAAAAAAGAAAAAAAAAAAAAAAAAATGTGAAAACTGAACAATCAGGTGAAATGGCAATTTTTGCAAGCGGCTTTTATCACTTTCAAACTATCTAACAGTCGTACAAACTTTTATTTTAAACATAAACTCAGTCAGCTAACTTTTTACTTACAGACAGGCTATAAAAATGTGCGCTTTTCGGTTGAAAAGTCAACAATTTCTTTTCGCACTTTAGCTGCGTATCAGTCTGAAATCTACGTCATAATTATTAATGAAATTATAATATATATTTTCTCTGATTTAAACTTTTTCGATATTTTTCTGTAGTTTTTATTGTTTCATCCTTTCTTTCCATTTTTTTTCTCTGTTTTCCTTCGCTTACTCTATGCCTCTCTCCTTTCTTTCTCTCACTCTTACTCTACATCCATCACACTGTCACCGTCGCTTTCTCAGTCAATCGGGCTCTTTCTTTCTATCTCTCTCTCATTCTCTCTCTCTCTCTCATTTTCTCTTTCATTTGCTCTTTCTCTTTTTCTTTCTTTTTCTCTTTTACTCTCTCTTTCTCTTTCTCTCTTTCTCTTGGCCTCTCTCTTTCTCTCTCTCTCTCTCTCTCTCTCTCTCTCCCCATATCTCTTTTTTTTAGTTTTTCAATTCATTGAAAGAGAACTCTTTTTACCTCTTTTATTTTGTATTAGACTGAATAGTTGAATTGCATTCAACAGAATATCTATCAATAGAATTCAGTCAACCAACGCATACAAATTAATGATAAACAAATCGAATTCCATTTACTTGATTGGAATCGATTTCCAATTTGTACGATCAGTTTCATTCAAGCATACATCAAATAATATTGGTTTTGTAGCGACCAAATGATAGCCATCGAAACATGTAAACCATGGAAATTCCTGCATTTATTTGTCACAATCACCGATGTTGCATTCAACAAATCGCGATACGTTACATTACGATACTATTGAATAAAATGTAATTCAATCAACTCGAGGGATTTCAATAGAAATAAAGAAGAAGAGGAAAAAAAAAAATTTCATTTGAATAAAATATCTCTCATTGAATAATATTCAAAATATATTCAGTTGATGACATACTTTGGAAAATTCAAATGGTTGAATTTCGCATGCAATTTCTTGAAAATATTTTCCGTGATTATTGTTATTGTGTTTGTGTGTGTTTCTAACCACATCGAATAACATAATGTTTTCTGTGTGAAAAATCGTGAACTTAATTTAATATTACAACAGCCAGACATCATCAATCTCAATTGAATCAAATTTTGTTGGAATTCAAGTTTTACCAAAGAAATAGGGGCGAAAAAAAAAATATTTTCTATTGTCTAAGAAAATATTGATCAACATTATTGTCGGTTTCAATAATTACACCTAGATTCTTTTCGTTAGATTGGACTACTTTTTGTTTCTGCACTGTTTTTACGCACTAGTTAAAGTAATTGCAATTTGACGTTGATTATCACATCATTACGTCTAAATCATTTACCATCGAGAGGACTAAAAAAAAAAAAAAATGGCACGAAATGAATTGTAAAAATGCCACAAGTGGAACGAGCAATAAAAGTGCTGTGGAATCAATGCGAAAAAAACAAAAATACCAACAACAGAAGCAACAAAAAAGAATTCCATTATGATTAATAGTCGTTGGTTGTCATATGAATGGAAATGTCTGTCTTTCGACAACGACAACCTACCCAAGAGGAAGAAGGAAAGAGAGAGAGAGATTGAAAGTAAAAAAAGCACATTCATTCAACGGCCTGAAAACGTAGACATTCCTCTTCTTCAAATATGATGGAAAAAATGTGCTTGCCGACTTTTATTACTGCAAATCTGTTTCGTTCTTGTCATTTATTCACTGATAAATGGATCCCCAAAAAACATTCCATTTGCACATTGACCAAAATTACAATTGTAACCTCAAAAATCACACCTAGATGGAAAAAAAAAAAATTTCACAATAAAAACACAAAACAACTGCAATGTTGCCGGAGAGCGTGATGAGAAAAAAAAAAAACATATCTGTGGTTGGGTTTTCTACAATAATACATTTTGCCTAGATCCTTCAGTCATCATTATCAAAAGGAAAACAAGAGGCAATGGTTTCCTTAATCGAGTTTATGTGATGAGGATATGCAAAACAGTTCCAACGTCCAACCGACAATCTTTTTTTTTTTTTTTCTTTTTCTTCTTCTTCTTTCTGATTTTCAAGATTCTCAGCTTTTACACAAACAGATATTGTACAATTACTATGCAAAATGAAAAAGAAGGAAAAAAAAACGGTAGCTAAAAAAATAAAAAAAAATTACTGCGACCGAAACCACTGCGGAAATTCTTGGTATAAATTTGGTGAAAAAAAATAAAATTTCGGTCAGAATGGCAAAATATATGTTTTTTTTTGGCTACTGCTGCCGCTACGTTGCAGAAAAAAAAACAACAAATTCGCCATAACGATGAGTGTTTGAGGTAACGTTAAAGATTCAAGAAAATGCGAGTGTGAGAGAGGGTGAAACAGCGCGAGAATGAAGTAGAAAGAGAGAGAAAGGGGAGAGAGAGGGAAAGAGAAGGAGAGACAGAGAGAAAGAGAGAAAAAGAGAGAAAAAGAGAGAAGGAGAGAGAGAGAGAGAGAAAGAGAAATAGAGAGAAAGAGAAAGACAGAGAGATAAAGGAAATAGAAGAATGCATCATGCTGTTTTGTCATTACATTTTACAATCATCTAAATGGCAAAACAAGCTTTTAAATCACTTTGCCAACATGATTTTCAATCGTCAAAAATGGTCCGAAAGATGCGCAAAATAGACAGAATATAAATATGTTGGCATAAAACGGCCAACAGTAAAGTACACACAAATGATGGTATAAGTAAAAGCAAAATTTTGTTAGAATTTACAATGTTAGACAGTGTCAATATTTATCATAATATCCGTTGAGAAGAGAGTCATCGCTGAGAAAAAAGAAGCGTTTTTAATTTTTACCTAAGCCTGTTCATATGATATGCTGCGACACAAAAGCGCGACACCGAAAAAAACGGCAACAAAACAAAAACAAAAAAACAAAAAAAAAAAAAACAAAAAAAAAAACAACAAACAGCCTGTGCGCGACAAAGTAGTAAAAGCCAATGGAAAAATGGGCGAAAAAAAAAGTGAATCATCAGAAACAACATTGAAAAGAATGTGATACATTTCACGCGACGTATGTCAAAATTGTAAGCAATGCTCGTTTGTTGGTAAACATTTTCGCATGAAATGATCCACACAAATAACCGAAACTGTAAAGGCAGTGTCAGTGAGATAGATAGTTGGAGTATGAGAGAGGAAAACAGGCAAAGCATCAGCAGCATCAGCAGCATCTGCAACAACAACAACTGCAAGGAAATTTAAATGTAACGAAATAAAATTTCTATTTTGGTTGAAGAGCAGAAATTCAACAACAACAACAACAACAAAAACATCGCTCATTTTTTCAAGTTTTACTTTGCCTGAATCTTCATTGGGCGCGATGTGTTCTTCTTTTTTGCCTCTACACACGGTTACTTTCTTTGAAATCCACTTTGCCCAATTGTTGCCATGTGCTCTCCACACTTCATACTCTGCGTGCGATGGCACGTATATGACTTAGGCGCAATTGTGCTGTGCGTATATGTGTTTTTTTCGCTCATTCATGTTGTTATATATATATATATATAAATTTTTTACTTTCATTTCGCAAAACATCAAACATATTTTGCACATATTCAAGTCTTTTTATCAGTGGATGTGTGTGAGTTGTTGCTTTTTTTTTTTGCTTTGCGCTTTCACATTTGCCTTTTTGTTCTGCGTATGTGAGCATGTTTGTTTGATTTTAAAAATGCGTATGGCTTTGCATTATTACGTGTTTGCAACATTGGCGGCGGCACAATAAATTCTTGATTGCTTTTGGATTCCGTTGCTTTTATACGGAGACATATACAAAATTTATGACGAACAAAAAAGCAGAAGTAGAAGAAGAAGAAGAAGAAGTGAAAGAAGAAGAAGAAGATGAAGAAGATGAAGAAGAAGAAGTGAAAGAAGAAGAAGAAGATGAAGAAGAAGAAGTGGAAGAATAAGAAGAAGTCGAAGAAGAAGAATAAGAAGAAGAAGTCGAAGAAGAAGAATAAGAAGAAGAAGAAGTAGAAGAAGAAGTGGAAGAAGAAGAAGTCGCAAAAGATGCGTAAATGCGAAAATCGTAGGAAGAAATGGATCCACATTGTGCATGAGTATGTAAGTCTCACTTATGATAATGTGAATAGCAAGAGTTGAGAAAGAGTATAAAAAAAAAAGAAATAAACGTGAAAGATTGAAGAATATCACTACAGAATAAACCAATGAGACAAACATTATCATCGTCATCGACGACGACACCTACCAGCTACGCAGGTAACAAATTTACTTCATTTTTTTTTTCTCTTTTAAACGCATGAATTATTTATAATATGCGAAATTTATAAAAAAAAACAAAATATGAGAAAATAAAAGAACGAAACGAGCCAATTGCACACAAAAAAAAAAAAAAAGAAAAGCGAAAAGTAGAACTAGCTAAGAATAAATCTGTGAATGGCAACATAACTTTTATGCTGTGTGTAAATCAAATCAAAAAGCTTTTCTCAAAATTCAAAGCAAAATTTTTTTGATTCTTGTTTACGTTTTTTTCTTTTTTCCACCTGAAAAAAAAAAGAAATAATAAGCGAGCGCAATCATTTTAATAGTGATCGTGTCAAGCACATTTTCAATGACTTCAAGCGATATTGTAAATTTAGTGCTATTATTGCTACTTATCTAGCATGAATGCTATAACTTGATCTCAACAAACAAAATGAGATCGTATTTTATGTAAATTGTATTGTATTCAAAATACATACGCGCACTCGATACAAAACACCATCATTCCTCATTCATTTTTTATTGCATGTGATTTATTGGATTATTTGGCCATACAAGATTGTCATTCAGTGAATCATATTTTTACCCACTTTGAGAAATAAATCACAATTGCAAACTGAATAAAACAAAAGCAAAATGAAAACGCGAAAGAAACAAAAGAAAGAGAGAAAAAAAAGGAACACACATTGATCGAACTTTTACAAAATTCATTTTCATTTTTGACGCTCTTGAATCTGTTGCAGACTGATGTTTTGATTGTGCGCACATCACAATTTTATGTTCGGGTGCATTTTAATTTATCAAGTCCACTGTTTTATTCATGAATTCATTTTCTTTTTCAACGCGCATTATAGCTGTAAATGCTTATGGTGGTAAACGAAAAAAAAAAATGTTTACAGTTCTTTTTTCTTTCTTTCACAACTAAAACTTTTTTATCAACAGCTCAGCGCATTTTATTCCTATTCGTCATTTTTTTTTCTTTTTTTTTTTTTTTTTTTGTTACTTGCATCCGTCCGAAGGGATTAGCGAAAATTATTTTTCATATGCAAACAGTAAACAAGACTTGAAGAAGAAAATTAACAAAGTCAAAAAAATGCTATAAGATCGGAACATTTCATGAAAATTATGAAAAACAAAAAACCTGTTTATCAACAACAATGGCTTCTTTCATCACTATACAAATGAACAATTTTATCGTTATAGATCTGATGAAGAGAAAACAGAGAAAAGAAAAAGAGAGAGAGAGGGAGGGAGAGTAAGACAAAAACGTGTAATAGAGCATTTATGAAAAAAAAAATCCAACGAAAAATTATACCCTAAGCAAAGTTGTGATTAAATATAAGGTGTTTGTACTCGAAATACCTGGTTAGAGATAGTGATAGAGATAGAGGAAGAGAGGGGGGGAAGAGAAAGAGAGGGGGAGACGGCGGGATAGAGAGGGAGAGAGAGAGGAAAAGAGAGGGAGAGAGAGAGAGAGAGAGAGAAGGAGAGAGAGGGAGAGAGAGAGAGAGAGGGAGAGAGAGAGGAAGAGAGAGAGGGAGAGAGAGAGGGAGAAAGTGAGAAGAGCGAGGGGGAAGAATGGGAGAAATTGAGAATGGAGAAGAATAAGACAAACGACAGCAAAGGAGAAAGAAGAAGAAAAAAAAAGAATGAAAGTAGTATGAAAAGAAAGGGAACATGAGATGAGAGCTGGTATTTCAAAATGAAAAAAAAAATCGCACTATAGAAAATATATGCAAAATATTTCACATTCTGTCATCTATTGTGCAGAGATTATAATATTTTTTATTACAGCATTGTGCAAACGCGATGTTATTGCAGGTATTATGCATAAAATAGAAATCATAGACCGGTAGTGTTATCGAGCGATAAATTTACGATAAATACATATATGTTTTATCTCATAAGATGAGGTCCTTATTGAGATAGCTTCTGTTTTTTTTTTTTTTTTTAATACTTTTTTGGATTGTATTTCGTTAAAATAGATTTTTTCCTCTTGATTTTGTGAAAGAATTTTGGCATTTTTATTTTTTTTAATATTTTTTTATTTTATGGCTGCTTGATGGAAATAGGAGAAAAAAGGAAAATATTTTCGGTAAATTCAAGAAAAAAGAAATATTTTCAATGAAAACTTGTGATTTTGTGATTTTTTTTTTTTTTTTTTTTTGATTTTGTGATATTTTGAACTGTCTTGCCATGTAATAAAAAAAAACAAAAATGAGTGTTACTCAACATATTTCTATTGAATTGTTGTAGAACATTCAATATTTTTGTCTATGCAATGCGATATGGCATTGTATTTTGAAATGACTGCATTGATTACATATTGATTATGGAGATTGATATCGTATTACAAAAGGCAAGTGTGCTCAAATTCACACGTAGAAAATAATATGCTTCAAGCATTGAAAGATGAAATGCGATTTCATCAATATCGTACATTTTTGATGTAATAAAGCAATAAAGAGAGATATCGAAGGAGAGAGAGAGAGAGAGAGAGAGAGAGAGAGAGAGAGCTTTGAAACTGACCTTATCCTCTTATAAGTAATTCAATCGATTTTTATCCGAAATGGCATGAATTTATGGCAATACAGTGTATATATTCTATTTCGAAAAGGGCACAATCAATGAAATATCAAAATATTACTCATAAGATTAATAGATTGAATTCAACGCAGTATGGTGAAACAGAAGGATAAATTGAGAGAAAAAACAAAACGCAAAAGATGCGGGAAGCAAAAAAAAAAAAAAATGTTCCAGAAATGGTGATAGAATTGAAAATTATTAATGTACATTAAAATTGATAGCAAATGTATTTAAAATGCGAAACAGAAGCACAAGTTGATCATCATTGTTGAGAATGGGCGCTGATCCAAGAAATTCATTTAGAATTGTATCAACTTTGTATAATGAAACGTGACTGTAAAGTGAAAATACCAAAAATCACTTAAATGTACATTTGGATGAATTCCAATTCTAAAAATCATATCCTTTTTATTGAAATGTTGAAAATGAACGAATGGCTAAAAGACCGAATGGCTAAAAGACCGAATGGTTAAAAGACCGAATGGTTAAAAGACCGAATGGATGAAACAGCGGAAAATATATTCGAATTGAACGAAAGAGCAAAGTGAATTGATAGTACGAAGGAGTATGATGAAACATGATTGAAAACGTAGCTGGAAAATTTTCACAAAAACGAAACGAGAGCTGGTGAGCTAGTGAATATGCGTTTGACTTTTATGGATATAAAGCCATTTGGCAAATATTGAATAAAAATGAAAAATAAAGTAATTAACATTCAATTTGATGAGTGCTTACCTTAATTGTCCCAATTGTGCTTGAAAATCAGCTTTGAATAGATCTTTGGTTGTTTTTCGTACGGCTGCTTTTAATTCATGTTGAAAACGTTTGGTCATCTGTTGGGTTAGCATACGCATTTGATCTTTTAATGATAGTTGATCATCAATTTCGATTGATAAAAAGTCACTTGACTCATTATCCATGTCATCATCATCATCATCATCATTATTATTATTATTATCATCACCAAATGCATTCAAATTATCCATATTACTGGCAATTTTATCCATTGAATAGGCATCATTATCATTTGGATTGTTCGCATTAAAACCATCATTTATATGGTTTTTATGTGTTTTTACCGTTGCTGTACCGCCAAAACCAATATCTTGGTTACCATCATTGTCGCGCAATATGCCATTGCTATTGAAATTGGTTTTGATGCCACTGTTATTGATGCTATTATCAATTGTATGACTTGACGCACTAATTGCAGTCGAATAGCTAAACGTTGTCATGCAACCGACTACAATAAAAATTATACAGCAGATCATTTCTTTGGTATGGATTATTGATGATGACATTTTTACGTTAAAATTGTTTTCGCTCTTCTATTATTACACGAATATTCAATTTAACTATCAGTAAATTTTCGTCTTGAGTGTTTTGATCACTAATTACTTGAAATTTGCTTTATATTTCTTTGTGTGTGTGTGCGCGCGTGTGTGTGTGTGTGTGTGTGTATGTGATATAAATAGAATGAGCGTAGCCTAATTAGACAAAATCAGTTTTAATTACGTTCTATTTTCCTGATATCCGCATTGGGATACTGTGTATATTGTTTGCTTTTCTTCTTCTTCTGGTTTTTATTGTTGGTTATTTGTATTTTTTTTTGTTCTTTCGTTTTTTTTTTTTTTCAAAGTTATGAAACGTGCATTGAATCACTTATGATCACAATATAAAATGTAATTCAACACTACGAATAGACTTAAATGTGTAATTTCTTATGAGTTGGTCCACTTTCAACACCGAAACCATTGATGAAGAGGGAAAATGTTGTTGTTTTTGTTTTTTGTTCTTGTTTTGTCAACAAAATGCAATAAACTCAATGCATGCAATTTGATCCAAAGTTGCTGTGTAATTTATTATTCATAAAGACAAGCAAACAACAAAAAAAAATATGTGTCAATATGGATGTATTTTCTATGTGCGTCGGAATACTTAATGGTTTCAATTGTCAATGGTTTTTTTTTTTTTTTGCCGATGCTCTTCTTTTAAGCCGCGGAGGGGTTTCACTGTTAAGACAAAAAACAAAATACACCACAACAATCCGATTATATAATGTTTTGCACGTGTAATCGCGAATCAAAATAACTGAAATGATATGAATTGTCAATGCAATATGAATATGAGCTTGTTGAGTTCAACATCGATGGATATTGTTATCCAATTCACACTTTCTATATGTACTAAATTGTTTATTTTATTTTTGCCAATATTTATTCCATAATATTCTCTATTTTCCTAAAACAGTAGAAAATGTGCATGTTTACGCTGTTAAATGTGTACTTGCAATGAAATTTGATTGTTTACTTTTATTAACCGCAACAATTGTTCGAAAATTAGAGCGTGTGAGAAAAAGAGAAATCTTGTGTAATTTGTATCAGTTGGTCAGCACAATTACAATTCATAAGCATGTGGTTTTAGTGTTGTTGTTAATTTGCCAAGGCAATTGATGCGATATATATATATATAAATGAAGAAGAAAACATTGATAACGATGTAGATGCAATGCCAAAACTTCCTTGAAATAGTATTTTAGCTATTTTTCACAGTTTCTCTTTCACTTTGTATCTTCGTCCTCTCTTTTTTCACCTTCCTTGCTAAGCACATACACAAATAAACACATGAACCAAACAATAACGAATTATTTTCTCACGTACTTCAACTGTTTAACCGTTTCAACAGACCAATGGTACAATATACACGTATTATTATTATCCGTTCTTTTTGGTTCAATTATTTTCTTGCTCCTTAACCTCGTTCTCTTTATATATATATTTTTCTGCCGTTATTGTACTTTTCGCATGCCGCTCTGTATTTTTGTAACTTTTTTTATTTTTTCTCTCTCTCTTTCTTCCTTTTCCGTAATTTATAATGTACTTGGTTTCGATTGTATTATTTTATTTTTGTTTTTGTTTTTATTTTTGTTTGATTTTACTCCCAATTACATTCTCAGTTGATTTAACTTAGTTCAAAACATTGTTCTTGAGTTCAAGGAGCCCACAAACGCACATGTCGAATAAATATACGAGATTAAAACAACAAAACAAAACAAATGATCAATTCGATTTACGCAAAATTCGAAACGAATTGAACGTGCAACTGTGAGATAAAATTGTGTGCGGTATAAACAAATCCGAAATACACAACACTAACACATATACAATTGTACGAAACGACAGACAACAAATTCTTTCGATGAATGAAATAAAAACAAAAAAAAAAAAATAACAACGAAAACGAAAACGAAAAAAAAAAACAGCAAATCAGTTAAATTATGTTGAAGGCATAATCATGAAATGTTTATGAGGAAAAATATCCTAAATATCGAAATAATTGGCGAAACACTCAATCAAAGTTCGTTAAATTTGGTTAATAAAAATGTTTTTCTTTTTATTCACGCACATTTGCCGCAAAATATACAAATTTTAACCGAAAATCAAACAATTTTCAATGTTTTTCAGATCTTTTCATCAATAAATACACTTTTGAGAAGAAATAAAAATGGTTTTTTTCCACTTGATCATCAACATCAAAATTCCCAACTGATCATTGATTGTTGAATTTAATTTAATTGAATTTTCTATTCGATTTTCCGAGTTTCAGTCTTGTTGATTATTTTTCTTTTTTTAAATTTCTCACTTTTCAATTTGCATGTTCATTATTCAAATCAATTCAAAAAGAAAAAGATATTCTTTTTGTGAATTATGATCATATGTATTTAACCCGTTTGTTATGAATTTTTGAATTTCTTTGGTTTTGATACACATTTATTTTAGATAAAGTTAGACGATTTTCTTTTGCGTTTTTTTTTTTTTTTTTTTTATTTTTATTTTTTCGCACAAAAAATCTTTCACCGAAAAATCTCAAACGTATCGATTTTCGTACGTTATTTTAAATACGTATCGTAAATTACGTGAAAAATGGAAAATTCATTGGATTTGATAATAGAAATCACATCCGTCACTGTCGGCCGATCATTCTAAACTAACTGAATCGTAACGACTGCATAAATATTTTATACAGACACTGGCTGTGTTGGATTGTGATAGCGAACAGAAAAAAAAAACAACAACAACACACAATGAACGCACGACAAACGAACCAACCAAACAAGCAACGAGCTAACGTACAAACCGAACGAATGAACGAACGAATCAAATATCCACAGTTCCCAAAAGAACTTGTATGCAGTAGGACGTACAGATACATGATACGAATATAGAATATATACGAAGAAAGCAATGCTTATGAAACAAACGCTTACTAAATTGAGAGAATGCATGCCAATACATGGTGAGTTAGCTATGGTAAAGGGAAAATTTTTTGCCGTCAACATTAAAACGGTGGATGAATTGAACAGAGAAAATCAACAAATGTAACGCAACCGATGAGAAACGCAAACATCAAAAACTGACGACTCAAAACCGGATGGAATAACAGCAACAACAGCACCAACAACAACAATAAACGCAAAAGAAGATGATGAAAAAAAAAAAGAGAAAAACTGAAAACACACGGCGAATAACGTGTGGTATACACAAAGCATTGAATTTAGGTTCACCATTGTCGTAGTCATTGGTCGATTTCACATACGCATGTGCTTGATACATTTTCAAATGGATTGTACGGCAACATTTTTAGCATGTTTATCGTAAGAGCGCAGTTAACGCATGGGATATTATTGAAGCGTTCTATATCCTATAGATGTGTGTGTGTTTGTGTGTGCTCGGCTCGCTTCTGTTCTTTCTTCATCACTATGCCACCTTTATCACAGCACTTTGTAATATTTTTCAATCGAATTGTGCGTAATCGGGGCTGCATTGCATGGTTTCTTTACAGCCAGAAAGCACAAGCTTGGCAAGCATAATAACAATTGAACAACCACCAATAACCACTTAACAAACGATAATATAAATAGATGAAGAGTTGTACATTCGCACGCGGCTCAACAATACTCTCTCTCTCTCTCACGCTCTCTCTTTCTCTCTTTCTCACGCTCTTTCTCTCTCTCTCTCTCTCACGCTCTTTCTCTCTCTCTCTCTCTCACGCTCTCTCTTTCTCTCTTTCTCACGCTCTTTCTCTTTCTCTCTCTCTCTCGCTCTCTCTCTCTCTCTCTGTGTGTGTGTATACCACATATTGATGTGTTTTGCGACATGGTAATATTTTGAACATTGCTTGCGTTTGGGTATATGTAACCTCAATACAACAAATAATGCATTTATTACCCATAAGATTTGTTTTATTTATGATTTTCTATGCTCTCTTGTTCTTGTTGTCTGTTTTGTTTTTCTTTTTTCATTTTATTTTGTTTTTTTTTTTTTTTTTTGTTTTTCAAGTCTTGTTATGCATTGTATGTGCAATATGGAGTTGAATGCATCGCATAGGCCAACTACTGATAATTCAACCCTTTCGTTTACACTTGGCAATTTATATAAACAGTTCATGGGTAAATCCAGCAAACAATCTCATTTGTTGCACAACAATTGTGACAGTGCTAGACGGTGGAGAGAGAGTGAGGAAGAGAGACAGGCAGAGAAAGAGAGAAAGAGAGAAGAAAAGAGAGAGAGAGAGAGAGAGAGAGAGAGAGAGAGAAAAGGGATTGAGTTGACATGATGGGTTTTGTGTTGTTTATTTTTTTCGGAAATTTCCTCGATGCAGCTCTGGAATTTATAGCATTGCCGGTGCTTTTGATCCGCCATCGCATCACGCAAAATGCAAACAACTATTATAATGACAAACAACATAACAAACATTACATACCTTTCCTCACTCACTCAGTCACTCATTTGTACACTCACTTACTCATTCGTTCACATACTCTGTCGCCCTGGACAAATATTGACACAAACAAACAAGCGCAAATCAACTTCAGACTAGAGTTGAGCAGAATTCCGTTGTTGCTTCCTTTCATCTCAATTTAGTTGAGGCCTTTTTCCATTTTCACATGAAAAATGATTAAGCAACATCTGCACATTTTCAACAGTTCAACACGATTTTGAGCTGCATATTTCTAAGCAAACGACATGAACGTCAACGTATATATTGTCATATATTGCTTATTTATTTGACTAATGTGAAAGAGAATGGAAAATGGCTTGTAGCTCGAAAAATTGATGATTTTTTTTTCAATAAATGTGAGTGAATGTCACACGCAATTCGCAATAAAATCGTGGAATTTGTCTTGTAAACATCATCCCCCGGTTAACATTCAATGCATAGCCATATATGTACGCATTGTGTTTAATCATTAAAAATTTGTTCATCGTGCATGGTGCGATGCTCTCTCAACCCTTTTTTTTTATATATATATCATGAAAAACACACATACAGAATGAGTCGCCGCTGATTAAGTAGAAAATACAGACAGACAGAGAGGGAGAGAGAGACAAAGAGACACACACACACAGAGAGAGAGAGAGAGAGAGAGAGAAAGAGAGAGTGTGAGTGAGTGAGTGAGTGAGTGAGTGAGTGAATGAGTGAGTGAGTGAGAGAGAGAGAGAGAGAAGAGAGAGAGAGAGAGAGAGCGAAAAAACAACTGAACAAGAAAAGCAAATGATGACAACTAATAAGTCGCTTAACAAACGTATATTTGCACATGCATTTTGCGCGCACATTAACACAAGATAAAAAGCACGAAGAACAAGAGCAAAAAAAAAATGTCAGGAATGAATTAAAAAGCAGCAGCAAACGATGACAATCTAACCAATGTGAGTGTCTGAAATCCTATTCAAACTATTAGCGTCGAAGCTTGTTAATGAGGTTTGCAATGTGCGTGTTGAATGGTCATGTTTGATATGCAATGGCTCACTGTGAGCTACATCAAGATATTTCAATGCTTTTTGAAAAAAAAAAAAAAAAAAAAAAAAAATTATGCTTTGTTTTGTTGATTCTTTTGCACACTTTACCAATTGTTTTACAGGACGATTTGGCTTATTATTGCCTGCACAAAATCATCAAAACAGATGCCTGAAGAGTGGAATTCATTTTAGCATTTAATTTATTAACGAAATGATGGTGGTGCCTTGAACTTGATCACATTCAAGCATATGTTTGCATGACATTTCATGTAATTTAGCATAATTCGTTTCGTTTCGTTTTTGTTTTTTTTTTTTCAGTTGTTTCGGTTAAAACAGCACCGATCCTGCAATTTAATCCATGTGATGAATCAAATCACATCGGTTTACAGTCGCCGCTTTTTTATTCTTTGCTTTTTATTTTGTCTGCACTGTTGCGAACAAAAAACAACAACCGACACAACACACACACACACACACACACATGTTCGTCGGTTTCAATGAATGTCGCCCGACAAAAGCATCCAGATTAAGGGCTTTCATTTATCGAAATCCATCCACCAAAATGCATTCGGAATACACACCTTTCATTGAATTTTGCATTTAATCATTTTGGCGATGGTTATTGTTTGCATTTTTAATTGTAACGCTATTTTGTATTTTCAGCAGAATAGCATATCGACTGAATTGCACATTCAATTCAAATTGATATCGGCGCAATGAACACCCATTGTTTTGGACATTTCAGTTTGTTTTTTTTTTTTTTCCTTTCGTCATCCGGTGATAATATCGATCTTTTGCTCGCCAACCCCATCGATGAGCGATAGCCGTATATATTTGTATTGGGATATTGAGAGTGTTATTTTGACCGGATTTATGATTTACGATAATATATATATATATATATATCATTGATATATAAATTCCAAAACGTGATGCATTCAATACACATAAAATGTTCGATTGAAATCACAATTGGTCTCATTTTCATTCGTATCTCGCGGCTTAACGCATATTTTCCACATTATCAACATCAATTTTATATACGCGAACGTTTATTAAATATTTGCATTTATAAGGCCATACAGTTTTCCATTAAGCACACACTCTATGAATTCATCTAATACATCATCACTCAGGTTCATAACAAATGGGTTTACCGTTGAAAATTATGATCGCATACAAGAGACTTTTTAAAATGGAATGAAGTAATGAGAGACAAAGTGGGAGGGAGAGAGCGGAGAGCGCAGAGAAGGAAAGAGAGTGGTGATGGTGAGGTAGAGTGAGAAAGAGACACTTAGAGAGAGAGAGAGAGAGATAAAGAGATGAAGAGAGAGAGAGGGAGAGAGAGAGAGAGGGTTGAAAAGAAAGAGAGAGAAAATAGAGAGAAAGAGAGCAAGTACAAGAGAAAAGATTGTGGCCCTTGTCACTTTTACACTGTTATTACCGCTTAGGATATTATTTTGGTTGAGCTCTTTTTTGCCATGTTATGATTTAATCGTCTTTGTCACTTTTAATGTACCCAAACATGGCAAACAGCGTATGCAATGAATATGGTTTATTATTTTGCGCTTTACGCTTCTTTTAGTTCTTATCCACTATGCATCTCCGGTCATTTGCCATTTTCAAGGGGGAATCATTGTTTTCATATGAATTCATCTTGATGTTTTCTTAATCATTTCATTTAAATAGAAATGATTGTATCATGTGAGAGTGTAAACTATTCAATGTTGATGAAATTCTTTTAAAATTTCAATTTTACATTGAAAGAATTTTGAAAGGAAATTTATAGCAAAATACGCTCAGGTGTTTGTCTCCTTGGCATGATTATTCTGAGTGCGATTTCATTTGTGTAAAGTAACGAACACCAAAAAAAAAAAAAAGAAGAAAAAAACAAAATATACAACGAATAAAATATACATAATACATAATGCACTGGGAAATGTGTGTGCATGAATGTGTTGAAGTAAAAAAAATGATGAAGCGAAAAAATGGCAAGAAAACAAAGACAAAGATAGACGGAGGAGAGGAGAGAAAGAACGAAGAAGAATAAGAAGATACGAGAGCATATAACAACCGAGTGAACAATAACAATGTGAATACATACAAACAAATGGCAGGTGTTACGGCAGCCAGCCGTTCCATTCCATAATTTTCGACTAAAATACCAAAAACAAAAAATAGCGTGGCAACAACAACAAATAAATAGCAACGATATTTTACGTTTTGAGACTTTATCTTTTACTTTGTGGATTTGGTTCGGTTCTTTCGTTTCTTCATTGCCATTGCGTTGTTCTTTGCTTCTTTTTTATTTTTCGTTGTGATATTTCTTTGATCAATCATAGTTTTGATTCAGGTTGCAGGTTTGGCTTTCTTTTTAGGCACATTTGTTATTATATTTTTTTTTTTGGTCAAATTGGTAAAGCAACGAACCAGTCGATTTCATTATTATTCTGTGTATAAGAGAGTGTGTGTGTGTGTGTGTGTTTGTGCATTTAATATTTGGTTGAGATTATGGCACATGCAGTCCATATGGGCTCGAAAGGCTAATATTGACAGTGAATATTACCATTTGTGATTCGGTAGTTTTTTTTTTTTTTTTCTTTTTTTTTTTGTTGAACATACACAACTGACAAAAATTCGGATCATCTCTTTTGGCCTGCATTCGTGTGGCCAGTCAACACGCGTTGAATTATTACAGCCGATGATAGAAGAGTCGAGTGACTAAAGTAGCACTTTTTTTTTACATTTTTTATTCAAAATGGATTGCAGATTTAGGTATTTTTATTCAAAGAACCCAAGCTGTGATGAAATATCGCTAAAAAAATTTTCGATCATTATCATTAGTCATCACATTATTATCATCAAATAAATGTTGGCGCAGTGGAAAAAACAAATTTTATCACAAAAAACGAAATTCTATAGATTATTTTCGCAAAAATATTTGCGATGTAGAAAGCTTTAATTCCATTGTGATAACAAAACATGTCAATTCATTTAAACATAGAACCAGACTTGCCAATTAAGAAATAAGTTTGAAAGTTAAACGGTTGAATTTTGTGCGAGAAAAATGTTTGTGCGGAAAAATTGTGCCTTATTGATACTTGGATTCATAATATTTGAAGTAAATTTATTATTGAACTTAATGAAACGTAGGATTAAGTTGTAATTAAATTCTAAATAACTAATTGTTTCACACTAAAAAGGTTTTTATTTTAAATGCGAATGGAGGACCAACAAAATCGGATGGAAAAAGTAAAAGGATAAAACTTGGTTCGTTATTTAGACGTAATAAAAACAAAACTACACCAGCATCAGCATCTACATCATCGACTTATTCAATTGAACAAATGAATACGGATCTTCTCAACCTAAGTCCCGATTCTCTTAAAGAAATTTTAGATACATCCAAATTGAGAGACGTGGCATCACTGGGCCAAACATGTACGGGTTTACAATCGTCAATCGATCAATATTTGCAAGAAAATTATCTCGTTCGATTATATATCCGAAATGGAAAATTAACATCATTTTTAGTTAATAGAGATCAAATGAACGATACATTTTTTCCATTTGTGAAGAGTATTTTAATAGAAAAGACCGATTTGAATATATTTAAAAATAAGCGCTTTGAATCGCTTAATGAAATTGAATTTCGTGATACGGATTTAGGTTCGACTAAATGTTCAAAAGATATACTTCGAAATGTTGATTCATTGAAATTTTATCGAAGTGAAATGAAAAATGAATTTCATCAAATATTTTTAGATTTGGCAAAAAATTTAAAGCATTTATATGTAACAGGCAATTCAAAACCGATTATTATTGGTAAATCAAATAAATGGTTAACCAAACGTTATTCCACACTCAATCATTTTGAGTTTGAATGTCGTCGAAAATTTCCTGAAGTTGTTGATTTTATAAAAAAAAATCCAAATATTCGAAAATTTTCAACAAATATTGAATTTCTATTGAATAATATGGATTCATTTATTAAATCTAATATTAAATTTGATGTGCTATCCATTTTACATACAATGACCATAGATAGTAGAAAATTTCAGTATTTTATTGAACAATTAACATGGCTTAAGACATCACGCGATTTTTTCCAACATTTACATTTCTATGTGAATAATGTTGAAAGAACTAATTGGATTAATTATACACCATATTTACTTTCATTTGTTAATGTAATGCATCGTACGATCGGTACATTTCGATTAACTGAAACTCCCAATTTGGAACAATTAGATATTTTTGGAATACATCAGATTCAGGATCTTAATAGTACAACGATTGGTAATCTTCATAGATTGAACACTATAAATATTGGGAGTGCTTCAATTGAAAACATTTTACCTCTCGTTGCAAAATTGCCAAATTTACAAAAACTTCAATTAGCTAGTATTTTGGATGACAAATTGCCTGAATCCCTAGAGGATTTAATGAAAAAAATTCGAGATGACAGAGTAAATTTAACAGTCATCAATAAAGAGCGAGCCAAGTGTCCGGGTGCTGTTAAATTGACGATTCATTTACCGGAAATGGAATATTTAGCAACAAAAGCCGCATTCCAACAAAAAAAATTCAATTTAATCGACATTAAACGTACCCAAGTGTACGATAAAAATGTAGATTTTGCATCAGTAATTTGATTTTGTTATATTTCAAAGCCAAGAAAAATCAAACATGTTGTTGTAATATGATTATTAACTTTAGTTATCGGCCTAAAGACTCCAGTTTCTAGGGTGCGATTGCAATCGTGGCCGATCCAAATTGGGCCGATCACAATTGGCCAAGCGATTTTTCAAATCGAAGGATTTTAAAAAGAAATAAATGGAAAAATCGGCGACGATTGCAATCGGTCCCTAAGAACTAGAGCTAGAGCTAGAGCCTTATTGATAGAAATAAAGTCACAAAAATGTCGATTACTGTTTTGTTTTTATCTCTGTATATTTACTAAATTGGGAAATGCGCTTGAACATGTGCTGCAACATTCTTTCTTTTGAAAAATGTTTACTTTTACAAAAGTATTCAAATATTTTTGCGGTAAGAACAAAAAAAGTGTTAATTTGGTATTATCAATTTAATGGAATTCGTTTTCTTATTTTCGATAGAGACAATTTGTTATTCAAAATCATTTGTTTGTTAGAAAATGTATATTTCATAGTGTAAAATTGGCTTTCATCACTCAGTATTTAGTTTTTTACAGAAATTATTCATTTTGATTTATTTTACTTTCAAGTGGCACACTCATCGTTTAGTAAACGACGTTTACATTTTCTCTCTGTTGTTTTATTCGTTTCTCTATCATACAAACTATTTTGTCAATATTTTTCGGGGCAAAAAAGCAATTGTAATTAAATTTGATTGGTTTCATTTTCAATGTTTAATAATTAAAGGAAATTTTCAGAAACCCAAATACAATGGCCACAGTTGACATTTGGCTTCAAAGCCAATTCCGAAATAAGCCGGAATGAAAAAAAAAAAAATATACAAAAGCGCGCGCACACACACATGCACACAAAACGTACAAAAATCACGCAACATTTAATTAACGAACATTTGTGAACCAGATAATGAAGCGTAGTTTGAATGCCACGTGATAATTATGAGTAGAGAATGGCAGCAACGGGTGAAAAACAAAAGTTTCACGTCAAGTGATTGTCCCCTCTTTGGCTGTTCGCGCAAATGAAATTTAAATCATTCATGCGAATAACATCTGTTTGATTCTTTTCAAAAATTGAACAAAAACTCTTTCGGCATTTGATTAAACACAGTTTTATGAATGCTTATGCTCGTGTGATGCTCGCAGCGTGGAAATCTGATATGGCTTTCAAATAGTTTTGTGCTTTGGAAATGTGCGCACTTTTTGTTGTTGTTGTTGTTGTTGTTTTTTTTTTTTTTTTACAAATAATTTAGTTCGGGGATAGGGAACGGGTTGCAATGAAATTTGGCAATATTGAAGCCACATAATACAGGCAGACAGGCATAGGCACTGACACACGTCTATTTAAATTGTGAATGTCAAAACATCTGACATTTGTGTCGATGTGCGCATCCTTTTTTGAATGAACAACATTTTGAACAAAAGAAGAACACAAGAACAACACATCAACAACAGCAATACCCACCAACAAAAATTGTGTACAGCGAAAATTGTTTGTGGTTTTCAGCTTAATTTAATACAATATGGTTCTGTACGGTAAACGTCTGCTGTCTAACACCAATATTGAATTGGAACAGATCTTTTATCGAAATACACAATTTCAAACAACTTGAATATATATACATTGACTTGAAGAATAGGGAAGTTTTAACAGTTGCTTTGGATATGCTTCACAAAACTTTAATGTGTTAAATTGTTCACATTTTGCAGTTGTCATTCTGTTGAGAAAAAAAAAATGGAAAGGATAAACTAAAGAGAAATATCATATCAATTTTTGAATTGAGCATGGTAAAAGAATGGCGGATGTGTCATCTGTTCTTTGTTAAAAAATCAACTCAACGAGCAATACAACTCAATATTCCCTTTTTCCACTTAGGATTTTGTCATATTCTTTGTAGTTTTTGCACCAAGCATATTATCAACAAAATTCTAACGGCTTCATTTAGTACAATGAAGACAATGATTGGGCTATTAAATGCTAACATTATTCACTGAAGACGATATATTTTTATTTTCTCTCTTTCTCCTTCTCTTCCTCTCTGTTTCTCTCTCTCTTTCTCTCTCTCTCTCTCTTTCTCTCTCTTTCTCTCTCTTTCTCTCTCTTTCTCTCTCTTTCTCTCTCTTTCTCTCTCTTTCTCTCTCTTTCTCTCTCTTTCTCTCTCTTTCTCTCTCTCTTTCTCTCTTTCTCTCTCTCCCTCTCTCCCTCTCTCTCCCTCTCTCTCCCTCTCTCTCCATCTCTCCTTCTCTCTCTCTCTCTCTCTCTCTCTCTTCAATTTATGCTTGAATATGATTATACTCAAGTATTTATCATACAAATGTTAAAATAAAATTAAAATAAATAAAATTGCAATTTAACGTTTGATTGGCAATAAAAAAAAATTGCTAGGTAAACTATTAAACTTCATTCAGAATACGTATGTACATACAAAATAAATGGTCAATGATTGTATTTATCTTGGCAAATCGCTCATAATGTTTATTTTGAAAAGATGGAGAACAAAATGATGAAAAAAATAAAAAATGTGCATTGTGGAAATGAATTCCCTAATCTGAAACTTTTCATCTCGAATTCGTTGGTATTAGTTGGTATTTGTTGCAAATGCATTGGTCAGTGGATGGAAAATAAATCTATTTTGTTTGCCGTGTGTAGCTCTCTGCTTTGTTCTTCATCAGAGGAAATATGACGAAAGTCAGAGATGTAGAGAATTAGAGAGAAAGAGAGTATTATGAAAGGAAAGAGAGAAACAGAGAGGGAGAGGGAGAGGGAGAGGGAGAGGGAGAGGGAGGAGGGAGAAGGGGAGAAATAGAAAAATGAAGAAAATGTGTAGAGAGAAAGATATCAATGAGCGCTGCGAATAAAATGTCATTCATTCCAAATGCTGTTTTGTTGTTCGCTTCCTTTTGCTTGCTTGCTTGCTTATTCTCAAACAAAACAAACTATAAAACTGAGTGAATAAAAGAAAATGTTGTTAAATGATTGAAACGGTATTATGTAGTGCAATTCAATTCAAACATTTTAATTTAAAGATATAAAATTAAGGCAATCATACTCTTTGCATTTGGTTTTTGTATTCTTTTCGTTGGTGGTAATTCATTTGTTGCATCTGCTCGGAAATAATCCAATCCATTGGCCTATATATTCATCATTCAACAAATGAATCAAATGGTCAAATTGTGGGCTGCTGCCTGACAAATTCAAAATTGCGAATATTCATTCGTATTGAGCGATGAAATAAAATAAGATTCGAGTCGAAAACGGAAACAAACGAGCTATTCATTGGGTTGATTGAATACCAAAGCCTTTGCGTTTTTTTTTTCATACAGTACAGATACAGAGAGATACAGATACAGAATGGAGAGAGAGAGAGAGAGAGAGAGCGAGAGAGAGCGAGAGCGAGAGCGAGAGAGAGAGAGAGTGAGTGAGACAGAGAGAGAAAGAGAGAGAAATACAGATGCACGGTTTAAATCTCGACCACTCGGTTTAGTGCAAGCTGCAATTCGAATGAAGAGTTTGCAAATGATTGTAATCAAACATATACTTGAATCTAAACAAACAAAAGCTAACACACATATTCAAAAGCGATGTTGAAAACACCGTTTTTTTAAGAAGAAAAACTTTCCATTCTTGATATTTGTGCGATTTCGTATTATTTTTTTCATTTTTTTTTTTTACTTTGTTTTGCTTTCTTGTACAAAGGAATAGTTTTGCTGATTCAAAAATATTGCAAACGCCACAAAAGAAACAAAAATAACATGAACAAAATCACAGTTTCTCATTCGATTCTCATCGCCTCAAAACAGTAGAATTTTTCTTTTCGGGTTTTTTCCTTCTTCTTCTTCTTCTTTCTCTTCATTCTTCATTTAATGTAGCAATAGTTTTATGTTTCAACAGTTCTGAAAGTGGCATTCAATTGTTTTGTACTTCCATTTTCTTGCGTTCGATTGCTTTTCTTCTCTTGTTCGCTTCAATCCATATGTATATATCTCTCTCTCTCGCATTCTTTCTCTGTATATTTTTCCTTGTGGCTGTCGCTCAATCGTTTACCATCTTTCTTTTGCTTGAAGTCAGTCAATTTCTTATTCTTGTATTTTCTTCAAGAAAAGCAAATGAACCATTTTCTTGTCTCAATTTTCGACTGTGAACCATCATCCTATTGAAAATGACAATAACAAATAATTCACTATAATAGATCTTTCAAAGTGCTAGAAGTCTTATATATGTACAAGTATTTTTCAAATCGTTTGCAAATGCATGTCTCTCTCTCTCTCTCTTTCTCTCTCTCTTTCTCTCGCTCTCTCTCTCTCTCTCTCGTTCTCTCTCTCTCGTTCTCTCTCTCTCGTTCTCTCTCTCTCTCTCTCTCTCTCTCTCTCTCTCTCTCTCTTTCTCTCGCTCTTTCTCTCTCTGTGTGTGTGTATTTTGTGTGCGAATGGGCGATTGAATGCGATAATGACAAAATAATGTTGACTTAAAGAAAAAGCACACACAATAGTTTTTGAAACATTTACAATTGCAGTTTGTCAAGGGATAAATGTTCGTAAATTTGTGATGATGGTGGTGTTAGTAGCCCAAAAATTGGAACAAAGCAATACAAAAATGCCACAAAATTGAACAAGAAACTGAAAAACGAACGTTGAGAAAATGACAGGGACTTAGCTATGAGAGTTGGATTGTAATCGGTAAGTTGAGTTGATGTGTTCTGTTTTGTGGGAGTGATGGGGCAATGCCGGTAATGATGTCATAATGTGTATATCGAAACTAAGGAATGATGATGATGATGATGGAAAAGAAGAAGAAGAAGAAAAAGTGGAAAAAATACAACAAAATTGACTATGAGATGAAGAGAAATACAGAAACGAACAGAAATAGCCACATCGAAAGCATACAATACACTTAAATTTCAAGCATTTTTACTTGGGAATATGGTCTGTGTCTTTTATCAGGATATTTGCCATTTTCTTTTCATTTTCATTCGCTTTCTTCTCGGCTCAATCGTTCGTTACATGTTCAAAATTGAATGTTGTGTGTTTGTTTTCGTGCAAAGAGAGTCTCTTGAGTTTGCCTGTAAATGTTTATACGAAGCTATATCTCAATTCCCTTCGAAAACATGTCTTTAGATTCATTCTTTCATTCTCTCACTCTATATATCTGTCTCGGTCATTGTTTTTCATTGGATTTTCCCCTTCACATCACTTCTCAGAATTGTCGATTCTCTCCTCATCCCTCGTTCGATTCAATTCGACTTTAGACTTTTTTGTTCTTTTTTTTTATATGGTCATGATACTTTTAAACTTTCAACTTGTGTGACATACACCAATGTACAATAGCAGCAGCTCTCATTTTTGATTGTGAAAACGAGGTGGAAGATGTAATGCCACACTTATTCGCACACGCCACACACACACACACACTCAACTCATTCCATGCATGTTGAGTAAAAATAGGTTGCTCGTTCAGAAAAATATCATTTATTTCTATTATTTCTTCATTTTTGCTATTATGTTCTCAGCCAGTGGTACTCTGGACCACTCATTCTACACTAAATCCCCCCCCCCCCCCATCCCCATTCTTTTGTCTTGCTCTTTCCATCGTATTTGTTGGCCGAAGAAGAGCTATTGAGTTGAGTTGAGTCGGCTTTATGTTCATCTTTTCAGTCGACTTTGTGTGTTTCTCTCTCTTCAATTACTTGATGGTTTTTACTTTCACTCAACCGCAAATTCCAAACTATATTTTCTCCCTTTCTCACTTTTTCATTTCCCTTTTCTCTTTTTCTCTCTACTTTCTATCTTTATCCATCCATCCATCCACACACATTTTGCACATGCAATTTTTAAACTAGAAAAAATTCTCATTCGATTTTTTTTATTTTTTTCATCTCGTTTTGAGTTTTTGTGTGTTTCTCTCACTCTCTCTCTCTCTGTGTTTTTTTTCTGTATGTGGAAATGCAATTTTCAACTTATAAACACTTTTCTGTTTTGAAAAATTATTTTGGGAATTACTTCTCTCGTCTCATTTCCGGCACATATACAACTTTCTATTTGTAGTTATCAAACCGATCCTAATCTAGTGGCAAAAGGCTTACTTGTGGCTATTTTCTCTTTCTCCCCTCTCTCTCTCTCTCTCTCTCTCTCTTTCTCTCTCTCTCTTTCTCTCTCTCTATATCTCTCTTCCTTTGACTCATACTCTTTTGTTGTGCTATAATGTTGTTCTCGCTGCTTTAGTTTGTTTTGTTTCATTTTATTCTTTGCATCCGACAAGCGGTTGCATGGTTATATTCTGTATTCAGTGTGGGGAATACTTCAAATTTAACTGTTTCAATTGTATTCACCAGCATTTCTGTTTAGATGAGCATTCACATTGGTTTTGCAACAATGTGGCCGTACATTTGCCAATGTTAAAATTGTCCTATACAATTTGTTAAACAAGATGCATATGCACTCTGTATAGTGGATTCTGGTTTTTCGGCTTGAACCAATTGTTAAAATACACTCGAATATTTTGTCGTTTAAATAAGACCGCGAACAGTGGTGACCTCCAACTTTTTACACATGTTTTACACATTTTCTTGCTCCTTTGTTGGAATTTTTTTTTTTTTTTTTCTGCAAAAATACACAATTTAAATTAATAGAAATAGAGTGAAAAAAAGGGGAAAATAAATAAACAGGAGAAGAGAAAAAAAGAAGAAGAGAAAGACCAACTGAGAAAAAACAAGAAGAGAAGGGCAGAGAGAATGGGTGAATGTGAGAAAATTCGAAAAAAAAAAGAAAATTTCCATGGCAAAACCTTCGAAAATATATATTAATATGAATTATATATAACGAAATATTAACACACGCTCGCTTTCGCGTTCTTTACCCGTATCCAATAGAAAAAATGAATAAAGAAAAATGCCAAATGGCGGCAGATTATAGAACAACAACGAGAGAGAGAGAGAGAGAGAGAGAGAGAGAGAGAGAGAGAAAGAGAGAGAGAGAGAAAGCGAGAGAAAGAGAAAAAAAGAGGGAAGAATCAAGTGTGCGGTTCATAAAATAAATTTGCCGAGAGCAAACTGCCAATGTATTTTTGCCATGTCTTATCATCATCGGGGGTAAGAACAACAGCATCCAAATTATGAGAACCCATATTCGTATTCATAATTTATGATATTGGGCTCGACCGTCAACAAATATTACATTGGCCTTTTCTATCCGTCTAATAATTTTGCTGTTCATATTGTAATGTGTGTGTGTGTGTGTGTGTGTGTGTGTGTGTGTGTGTGTGTGTGTGTGTGTGTGTGAGAGAGATTTTTCTTCCATCTGCTGCATTCGCTTTTTGTATTTAAACTCAATATATCTACGATCGTGTTTCACGTTTTCATTTTTTTTTTTCTTCTTCTCTTTGTTTCTCTTTTTCTATCTATTCTATCTTTCTCATTTTGTTTTGTTAATTCCAAAGGGCTGACATTCTACTTTTAATTAGTTTCTACTCAAGGATCTAACGATATTTGAATTTAAAGCAAAGTGCTTTGTGTGATAATGTGTTCAGGTAAATACTAAAGTATATTTTCTAATAATTTCGGGTATTCAGGAAATTCCACTTTTAAAATGCATGGCCAACTGGTTGTATTTGAATTTTTGCGAATATTTTTTGTTTGTTTTTTTTTTCATTAAAAAACATTTTTTTTTTTTCTGTTGGAAACTGGGCTAAGAACAACAACAAAAAAAGACAATAAACATGAAAAATGTATTCCATTTACTTTGCACATTATTACATCATAAATTGGTTCGGTTTTTCATCAAAAATTCTTTTTCTACTTTTTTTTTTGTATGAAATATTTTCGTTGATGTCATGTTTATTCATTCGTTCGTTCCTATTTTTTTTTACTTTCAAATCTTTACTCTTGTGAATCATTTAACATAACATCGAAAAAAATCACAGTTCTCGTATGCTATAAATGTCTATCTATTTTGATTATTAATTTTTCCAAACACGAATACAACGAACCAATTTCGAAATTTTGTGAAAATCACTTTCCTATTTAGTTTGAACATCATTTTTTTGTATTACATAGCAAATGTGTCCATTACTTTGACTCCTGATGGAAAATCAATAGACGATCAATGAACATGAGAGGATTGTAATGTAAAAGCAAAGCAGACAAAAAAAAAAATTGGATGAAAAAAAAAAAACAAGAAGAGAATTGTTCAATGTGAGAAAAATACTTAAGTGATGATATAACGATTATTAGATTCAACACTTTCGGTGGGAAAAATCAATTATGTAATATATGACCGGAATAGATCATAAATAAAGAGGACACACAATAAAGCACTTAACTTTATCGCATATTTGAACGTTCATCCGAAAGGGTTATTTATTGAGAGCGAGAGAATGAGAGAGAGTGAGAGCGAGAGAGAGAGAGAGTGACCGCGAGAGAGAGTAAGAGCGAGAGAGAGTGAGAGCGAGAGAGAGTGAGAGCAAGAGAGAATGGTAGCGAGAGAGAAAAAAAATCGAAACATTTGAGAGAGAAAAATGTACAAAGTCAAAATATCTAGTTTGCTCTTTTCGTTTATCCAATTTGATATTATTCATCATCAAATCGATGGTTCTGTTAATATGGAGTATAAACAGGCTAGAATATATCTGGAATCATGTGTGAAAATATTTTCACATTGAATATCAAAAACTCAAACTTAAGCAGAACAAGAAATATATGTTATGGGTTAATGTTTGTTGTATATAGCATGAAATGTCCGAAATATGCATATTCATAACAAAATTACCAAACGAAACAACCATGCATGGATGGTCATAATATCACCAAAACATACACACGCTTATACATACACTCATGCTTATACTCTCCTATAAAGACACAAAGGAAAAAAAAAAAAAAATGAAAAAAAAAGGCGCTTTCGTTGATTATCCGACACAAAGCATTATGATTGGGTTCAATTCACACAAACGATTTGTGCCACTCCTGCTCATTTCTTTTTTTCTACTCATATTTTGCCTTATTTTGCATTCAGTACTCGACAAAATAGTTGCCATTTCCTGCTCATTTCACAGCTGACAGCCTCATAGTTATTCACGTCTGATCACTATCATTTGCGTATTTTTACGTTAAACAAATGCTTTCTTATTATATAAAAACGACCGTTTTCAATCCGTTTTATGATCAAATTCAGTTCGTCAACTTTGAACTTGCTTGAAATTTAACGTTTTTTTCTTCTTTTTCTTCTTTTTCTTCTTCATCTTCTTCTTCTACAATCAAATTCTACTTTTTTCTCTCTCGAACTCTTCATTCATAATTAATTGCTTTGTTTTACAAATCAAAAATATTTTATATAATTTGTCCATAATAATACTCTCTACTTTAACCAATTGAAATGATTTATTATTCATTTTTACCCACCAATAAACTACTGTTTCAATCATTTTGACTTGGATCTGTATAAAAGTGGAAAATTAACTTTATTTAAATTTATTTATAGTAAATGCAACAATTGAAAATAGTAAATTGAATACAAATTGTCAATTTAGTTGCAATTTAATTAATTGATAAAATGCCAATCATCAAAAGTCAAAGCTTTACTTTAGTGAAATCTATTGGTTTGAAATGAACCTCATTATGACCGATTTTTAATATGAACAAGTGAAGTAATATGAACCGCATTATCTATGCTGTTGATTTAGTAGATAAATAAATAAGGCAAATGTTACTCTGCAGTTTGTCAAGCGTCAGTCACTCTATTTTGACAACAATATCACTAGAATTCTTTACATGGCATTGATGCGCTCAAATCTTGAATTTGTCAGTTCTGTGTGGTCGTTAAATCATACAAAAATGAATCTTGTCGAAAAAGTTCAGAAGCAAATTTTCATGCTATTAAATGGTGATTTTCTTCGTTGAATGAATGGAAACTACGTACTAAGCCCATATCATGAACGCTGTGCAAATCATTTATTAGCAACCCTTGTTCGTTGCAGAACAAATGCCGCGGTATTGTTCATACACGATGTTTTTCATCAGGGGAATACAATACATCGAATTCACTCTCGCAAATGAAATTGAACACCGATACGGTACCCGAACATTATAAAACCTTGAATACATTCGGATAGGCACACACAGTACAGATCATTCACTAATGTCGCCATTCAATAATGCCTGCCGAATGTCCAATATCGTTGCACTTTTTATTAATCCAAATCTACCGTAACACAAATTTATAGATTTAAGATAAGTTACTTGCTCTACCGGTTGCATCCTTTGAAACATGGGCAGTTCTTAAATCGTCAAATCAATTACATTGATGACAAAACCGTAGTCGCATTAGCGTTCGAAATTCATTGCCGTTTCTGTCATTTCTACGAGTACGGTGTGAATTTGAATGAATATCAAACAAAATTGTGCGGCATTACACTGCAAGCGATTTCTATCATATACACCATTATAGAATGCAATTGACAAAAGACAAATCGTATCGTTTTCCAATTTCCATTGGTATAGTCAGTAAAATATCAATTTGATAGTTTCATGTCAAAATTGAATTGTTCACTTGAAAACTCGGAATTAATCTTGACACTGGTTTCATTGGAGAAGAAAAACCGACTCATCATGTTGTATTTACAAAACACAAAATGCTTTCAATTGCCTGACCAAAATGCGCTTACGAGAGAAAGCTTTTAATTTGTAAATTTGTGATAGAATATATCGGTTTTGATTAATATGAAACATCAGAAAGCTTTTACAAATTGACATTATGCAGATGTATGTATCTAATGTTGTGAGATTAGAATGATGAAGAAGAGTGAAAGCTTTAAAGCAATTTTGTTTTTGATAATTTATTTTTATTTTGAGTTAAACCAAATAATTGATTGGATGTGCATGAGATTTTTGAAATTAATACTTTTTCTATCGGATCAATTTTGATGTAATTTTTGTTTTATTATTTTAATTCGATCGATAAATGTGATAACATACTTTAAACATATCCATCAGGAATATGACTGGAATATGAATTCAATAAATCTACAAAATGCAACAAACTAAATTATAACATAGATGCAGTTTCATTAAGAATTAAATTTCATTGATCAGAACAAACGAATCATCAGTTTGTGATATTTTCAATTTACATTTATCTAGGCAAAACAAATTTTCAATTTTTTACATTTATCTATGCAAAACATGATAATTTCATAAAATAAGTAATTTTTAAAGGAATCAACATTGAATAATGTAAATCAAGTTTCTTCACAATTAATAATAATTATAACTTAATTGTTAATCAATAAATGCATCGCAAATTCTAAATACATAATCAATACAGTCCCCAGTAGGAGTTCCCCTCCCCACAGTGTTTTTCTTTTTGTTGGAGAATTATAATGACCCCATTTAAAAAACAACAGAAAAATTCCATGTGAGTTTTTCCCACAACCTAAATGTACGTACGTATGCAAAAGTAAAAAGAGAAATATTGAAAAAGTTTTATTTTTATTTTTATTCCTATCTCGTTCAGAGATATTTATTATTTACACACACAAAAAAGCGTATAAATATTGAGATAGATACAAAGAATTTTACAAGGAGAAGACGAGTAAATCCATAATGTCATCCATTCCGAATTCGAAAATATGTTTGAGATTGGATATAAATGCAATTAGAAAATATACTCTGAATGGTTTTTATGTATGCAAAAGCGTTTAAATTAAAATTCTGGAAATGTTTTAAATTTTTATGATTTTGATATAAAGTTTAGATTACATGTAGTTTTGTTTTCCGCTTTGCTTGTCTACATTGTCAGTCAACAGAATAATAAGCATTATCAATTATTGAATCGAGGACTTTATTATAATTTAATTGTGCTAAGAAAATGCAATTTTTTCTTTTATAAAAATGTAACTGAAATAGAAATTGTACGCCATATTTATATCAAGCGTCATTGAATAAATTATTTAGGCCATAATGGTGTCAATTTAGTGACATCAGAATATATTTCCAAAGTACCAAACTTATTTCAGCTAAGATATATTGGTGGTTGATGGAATAAACTTGAAATGCATTCTAAATTTAAATTATAAATTCTATTTTTTGCCCAATTTTTCAAGTCAATCATATTTTAAAAGAGATAACACATTGTTCGATCGAGTTCTAAAAAAAGAACTTCTCATGTAAAATGCACTCAAATTGAAAAACCAATGTCCGTCTCGTTTGTTACGACAATGATTATAAAGTTTTTGCTACTGGAGCAAATGGTAAGGTATTTTCGATGAATCCATTCAACATAATTCTATGAAATTTTCTGCTTATGAACTCTTCTTTTTCACCTCACTCTCTTTCTATTTCTCTTTCTCCTTCTCCTTCCCTCTCTTTCCACTCTCTCCCTCTCTCTTCCTCTCTCGCTCTCTCTTCCTCTCTCGCTCTCTCTTTCTCTCGCTCTCTCCCTCTTTCTCCCTCTCTCTCTCTCCCTCTCTCTCTCTCCCTCTCTCTCTCTTTCTCTCTCTCTCTCTCTCTCTCTTTCTCTCTCTCTCTCACTCTCTCTCTCTCACTCTCTCCCTCTCTCTCCCCCCCCTCTCTCTCTCTCTCTCTCTCTCTCAAATTCAGAACTGTAGTGCTATGAAATGTGTTTGATGAAATAAATGTAATACAAAAAAACTAAAATGAATGTATATCGCATGATATGAATTCATATTTGTGTCTGTTGAATTCAAATTTTTCAAAAATAATATTTTTTTCTCAATTTCATATCCAGTCTACCATATATTGTTGCGATACAAACAAAGTAAAGTGCGTGAACACATAATACCATTCTCATTAACACCATTCATTTCTGTTTTTATGTCTAACAATATTTCATCGGCATCATTTCGTAAAATTCAATCGTATTTTATGCACGTAGTTATTGTGTTATTTATGATATATACAATACAATGTTGAAACATTGAAATGGTTTGGTCATTCAGCATTTTGAGTGGTGTATTAAACAAAAATGCTCATGACTTATTTACAAGTTCCAATCAATCGTTTGATTATTAGTTTTCAAAAATAGTATAGACAGAAGTGTTGATGAACGTCCGAACATACCAGGTTTAGTTTGAATTCCATTGGCATAAAAATATATGAGAGGATATTAATAACAAAAGGCAGATTAAATAATACCTGACTACGAATGACCAACTCTTGATTCATACATTGCCGGATGCTTGTGTTTAGCACGTAGAAACCGAATTCATTAGTTGTCCATTTCACAAATGTACGATGTCTGTCTGTCTCTCTCTCTATTTCTCACTCTCTCACTTACTCTCTCTCACTCTCTCTCTTTCTAACTCTCTCACTCACTCACTCTCTCTCTCACTCTCTCCACTATGTTTTTCTCTTTTCCCCCAGCTCTCGTTCCAATTCGCTTACAAATACTGTCTGAAACACACACTGTATCCAGCAACCAAATGTGCCAGCCTGCCTGTCTATCTGTCTGTCGTACTGAATTTTCGTTTGTAATCGCATTATATCGTATCAAAATACACGTTGATGCGCAACAAAAACACACGCACATTAAATTAATTACGAATGAATGTGACCCTAATAACGTAACTAAACAAATTTTCAAAATTTGTTACCATGAAAATGGTGCACTATTTTTAAGTTAGATAGAAAACAGAGAGAATGAACAATTTTCATCCGCGAAAACGATATCAAAACAGTATATCGAAATAGAGAGCACCCCGACATACATAACCGACAAACAGTAGCAAAATGTAAATGTGGATAAATATACCAACATTACTGACGCATCAAATATTCATAATGCATTTAATATCAAATACGACTAGATCGACAGCAATCGAATACGATTAAATGCCGAATACGAACGCCAATGGTTTTACTGGCTACAAATAAAAAAAAAAAAAAAAAAAAATGGCGCAAACTGAAACAAAATCAAACATCGAATCGGGTTAAGGCCTCATATTTTAATCATGCCTAGCTCTCTTAATTTTCTTTCATCTTCTCTCTCTCTCTCTCTCTCGCTATCTCTCTGCATCCTCTCTATTCATTCTTTCTCCTCTTTCTTTTCTCTCTGTCATCTCCAATGATTAAGAAAGCTGAGACACCTTTTCAATGAAAAAAGAGATGTTCTTGTCTACATAACAATCTCTTCTGATTGCAGTGCAATCAATTCAAATTCAGTATTAAATCGGCATAAATTTGGCTTAATTTAAGCATTTAGATGAAATACAGTTTTTCATATAATTACAATCGCATTGTTTTATTCGATATAAAGAGTTTACACATAGTAAAAATGCTTTGGACCGTTGATGATATGAGGCAAATTGGAATAAAATCTCTAATCTCGCGTAAACATTGATTTGAATTTGACCAACTGAAACTAAAACCGAATAAAAACAAACCAAACGTAACGGATCGGAAGGAGAGAGAATAAAAAAAAACACACACACACACACCCACAGAAATTGTCGACAGCAGAACAACAGATATAATATCATCGATTTGGTTCGAATAATGACCAAATGCATGCATATTAACGATATTTCTTGATAATATTCCCAACATATAATTTTGGAATGGAAAATGCGCCATCAGCTGCATCCATATGTAAACAATCCCATTAGATTAATGGCAATTCCTCTCTCTTTCTCTCTCCCTCCCTCTCTCTCTCTCTCTCTCTCTCTCTCTCTCTCTCTCTCTCTCTCTCGCACTCTCTCTCTCTCTCTCTCTCTCTCTCTCTCTCTCTCTCTCTGTGTGTGTGTGTGTTTGAAAGTATGAGTGTGTGAACGGTGTACAATTTGCAATGTGAATGTGAAATTTTTGATTCGCAAGCTATATGAAATGATTCTGATGCTCAATTGCATTGTTTGAATTGTTTGGGGTTCCGTTCTGTTTTTGTTTTTAAATCCATCGCCCACTCATTCCCTCATTCTGTCTATTTTATTTTATTTTTATTTTTTTTTGTTTCTTCTCTGCCCCACATTGATTTTAAGCGATCGATTTCGACAGGCAGCTATTCCCATTCAAATTTATTAATTAATTTTTAATTGCAATCACGTGAATTATGTTTATTATTCGATAAGTTTGTATTTAATTTGAATAATGAACAAGCTGAAATGAGTTGCTGTACTAGTGTATATGTTTGAACAAAAGTTGGGGAAAAATCGTAAACAAAGGAATGTGGAGAGAAATGGGGGATGAGGTAGTGGATGGAAGAGGAAGGAAAAAAAGAGAACAGAGGAGGGAAAACAGGAAAGGAAGAGAACGATCAACAGGGAACAAGAGAGAAAAAAAGAAAGAGAGAAAGAGAAAGAGTGAGAGACAGTAGAGAGAGAGAGAGAGAGAGAATGAAGAAGACAGAAAGAAAGAGAGAGAGAGAGAGAGAGAGAGAATGAGGAAGACAGAAAGAAAGAGAGAGAGAGAGAGAGAGAGAATGAGGAAGACAGAGAGAAAGAGAGAGAGAGAGAGATGGGTAAGGGGTAAAACAACATATAGCAGCAAATTGCTAATTCGTTATCGACATGAAATTAACAAAATTGGAACGCTTTGGGGATCCATGTATGTTTGAATTCGAAATGAATCGGGCATTTCAAGCAAAACAAATTATTTATTTAATAGATAAATGATTGCGTAATAGATTATTCAATGGAAATATATTTGTATAAAAGTGGCCCATGAATGTACAAAGGTGCATTGCACACTGAATTTATTTTGAATTGAAAGACCATTTTGTTTGTAAATAATGTTATGCAACAGATTTTATACGATCGAAATATATTTAGTAAATTTAATTGTGACAATGGATATTCTCATCGGATCACATCAAAACTGCTTTAATTTTGTATCGTCAAATAGATTTTTATGAAACGGTGATGCAATCTAATCATTTTTTTTTTTTTTTTTTTTTTATTATTTTCTCATATTTTGTTCGATATAAATCACATCGTTGTCGAAATATCTCTTACAATTTATGGGATATATAAACTTAAAATTATGTTCACATTGTCATCATTCATTAAATGCACATTATTTTTGTCGCATGCTTCAAAACAAAAAAATGATTTATATATGTAAACTTAGCATTGTTATTGTTGCTGTCCATATCTTTGATGTATTTTTTTTTCTCTTTTTTTTTTTTATTATTCATTCATTTTAATGTGTTCTTAGTTCGTTTGCTAATAATTTCGTTGGTTAAATGGCCGCTTCCCTTTTGTTTAAATTTATTCATCAAATATATAATTATATTCATTTCGCATAATTCTGAAATGATTTTCTGCTTTAACTATATATGTGTCTGTTTTTATCCTCACTCATTTTCAGTCTGCAGGATAATAAAAAAAAAAAAAAAAAAAAAAAAAAAAAGATGATTGTTACTTGGCCGCTCGATAGTGAGGATTGAGTAGACAAAACGGTTGCGGAGTATTTGCAAACAAAAGAAAAAAAGAAGAAAAAGAAGAAGATAATGCGCACGAAGATAGCGTAAAGAATTACACAAAATTACTGGTAGTCGCACCTGCCGCAGATGGTTACAGTCTACACACAGTCCATTCGAATGTGTGGTAATGAACAAAGGAATCTCAACTCTTATATTCAACACTAATAAACACATTCTCATTTTAAAATTGATACATGTTACAGAAATAACGAACAACTATTTGATGTTATTGTCATTTTTTTTTTTTTTTTTTTTTTTTATGAATGTTTTTGTATGTTTGTTAAGTTTTAATTTGATTATTGACACACAAATTAAAATCCATATCGATAAACACCAAATATCTATAGTGAACATATTTACGCTATTGATTTGGATGCAAACTGAAAATAAAACAAAAAAAAAAAAAAAAGAAAAAAAATTCAATTTCATCACATGCAGCAATTTTGAGCTACAATTTACATTAAAATACATGTTTTGATTGCGCTCTCAGCAACGAAATGTTTCGATTTTGATTTCGTCGACCCAACGAAAAGAGATAAAAAAAAAAAAAAAACAAAAAAAACAAAAACAACAATATTCGAACATGGTTGGCATTAATTTAATTCACTTGACTTTATCATTATGCTGTATAATTTGTGTTTATTTTTCTGTTCGTTCGTATTTAGCCAGAAATAATTTTTCAAACAAAATAACAATTATCGAATTTATGGCCGACCGAATGTTAATTGGAATTGTTTTTTTGATTTTTGTTTTTTATCTGTTTTTAAATGTTTCTTTCGAACAACGGTAAATTACCCGATATATATATATGTGTGTTTGCTATGTAAACTCACATTCGAACATTTTTTTAATAATTGGAATTCTCTTGAACAAATTTATCCATATATTTTCGAATGTAATTTTCTTTATCAAACTTTTCTATTGATTATTTTTCTTTAAAAAAATGATTCTACCAATAGATGTTTGTTGATATTAATCACATCATTGACAATCTGTATCAAAAAAATCGTATTGAATAATAAATAGTATTGAGAGGTGTCTTAATACATAACAAGATGAAAATGTGCAACGGAAAAAAAAATTTTAAGAGCTAAAGGTGGATTTGGAGTATTTTTTTGTTTTGTTTTGTTTTTTTTTTTTTTATTTTTTTTTATTGTAAATAAACAATCACTCCATACAAGCACATGTTCGCAAAATCACAACAAAGGAAAAAGCAAGAAGAAAAAAGAAAAGATCGGTGGAAAGAATAACAACGACAACAATATGCAACAATTTTTGGCTTGACTGCTGCCATATGCATCAAATATTCTTCTTTTTTTTTTTGCTCCATTTGAATCTTGCTTATTGTTGTTGTTCATATAGTTTATGCAAGTTGCTTGTATTCATTGATGCATTCCGGTGCTTTGTTACATTAACCATTTTGATTGTGAGCACTTTTTTATAATGGCAAACAAAAAAAAAAAATATCAGAAAAGAAATAAAAATGTTCGAGATCTTTTATGTGAAGCCAATCATATGCGGACAACATACTTACAAATCGATTTACGTTCTTTTCAATTTGTTCGTCGATTGATTACAAATATCGGCGAACAAGATGAAAAGGCGAATCAAGAAAAAAAAACAAAAAAAAAAAAAACAAAAAACAAAAAAAAAAAACAAAGAAAAAATAAAAAAAAGGTCGATCAACCAAGTAGCTGCAAGATTTTTATGCACACAAATTGATTGCTTTGACATATTTCTTTTTTTTTCCTCTTTTGCTTTTCTTTTCCTTTCTTCCTCCCTCCATCCATCCATCTCTGTTCCGTCTCTTTTTCCCTCAGTATTTTTCCAAAGAGCTCTTTCTCTCTCTTTTAAAGAAAAAATAGCTCTCTTTGCTTCTCTCAGTCCCAATCTGATTTCCCCCCCCCCCACTCTCTATCTCCCTCTCTCCCTCTCCCCACTCTCTCTCCCTCTCCCCACTCTCTCTCTCTCTCTCTCTTCCCCCCACACTCTCTTCCTCCTTTTTTCTCGCAGGCACTCAAATCAAACAAGTCAAGCAAAGGAAGGAAGGAAAAAAAATTTGACAAACACATTTCGACGAACCACAAACCAAGTTTTTGGCGATTATGTAGATATAAATGAAAAGACAGTTGTTTTGGATTTTCAAAACAATTCGATTGCTATCACCGATGCATCTGGATTTAAGAAAATCGGCTGCAAAAAAACAGCAAAAAAAAAAAAAAAATAAATGCACAATCTGAAATGGCAGGGATTATAAACGAATGAAAATCTAGAGGCAAAGATAAAAAAAAAAAAAAAAAACGCTCAATCTGAAAACATTGGATAAGAAATAAACAACAAATTAAATATTTGCATCTGGATCGTTCATTTGCTGTTGAACATATTTGCAAATATTGTTTTATTTTTTCTACTTGTGTTGTTAAATTGCTGTCGGGCAAAGACCGCCACTGTCATCTTTGGTTTGATTTTTTCCCCTTCTTTTCCATTTACCATACGTTTCTTTTTAAACAGCTCACGCATACAATAAATGATTTTCCATTTGCGTGTTACAAACTCATTTTCGTTTATTTTACTTCTTTTTTTTTTGGCCTGCTTTGTTCGACATTTCGTGTTTTGTGAATTTTTTTGCATCATTATTATAAATAAACGCTTGCTGATGGAAGACACGTGGCCATATATGCTTTTTTTTTTTTTTTTTTTTTTTGTCTTTTTATTATACTGATTCAAAATGCACGCTAAACTCTCAATTCATTTTCATATACTATTTTTTCTTCTTTGGCATTGTGCCAAATATACTACTTAATCTGTATAAGTTTGATTTTAAATGTATATAATAAGCATTGTTCACCATTTAACATACAGACAAAATGAAAAATCGTAAAATCATTTGCAATTGCAGTGGACTCTTTAAATGAAATGAAATGAAACAAAATGAAACAGAGCATCGTCAATTCATTTTTCGAATGTGATTAAATGATAATGATTATTTTAAATGCAATTTTCAACCATTTTGCTTGGTGCATAGCTTTAAAATCATGGCTTAACTATTTGCACTTTCAATCTACAATTTTCACTTTTCATTTGCTTATTTTGTGGAAGTCAGCACAAATCGATTGAAACAACAATCACTATAGATATTTAAAAATGCAAATTTTGTGCTGCACCATTAAATAAACATGATGATGATTCGCATAGAAGATGGAACTTTGAATACATAAAATAAGCGAATAGTGTGATTAAAATAGTGAGAGAAAGAGCGACAAGTAGGACGAAAGAATGAAAGAGAGAGAGCGAGAGTAAGAGAGATAGAGAGAGAGATAGAGTAAGGGAGAGAAGGATTTGAGAGTGAGGGGGAGACATGAAGTGAGAAGGAGAAAGAGAGAGTCAGAGAGAGAAAGAGAGAGAGAGAAAGAGAGAGAGGGAGGGAGAGAGAGGGGGAGGAGAAAGAAGAAAGGAGAAAAAGTGCCAGAGAAAGTCTATGTTAGCAAGCGTTAGCTTGTGAAAACAGAATGCAAGCGAGAATAAAAGTGCAAATGAAATTGAACACGATCAAGTGTGAGTAAAAGTAATGTCAATTGATGTTAATTTGCATTGAAAAGCTTCGATTTGTGTGTGTCATTGTTTGTACACATTTAATAGAAATTCCGCAGAACATTGGAGATTTAAAATTTTAATCGAAAGCTACAGGTCTCTTCTATATTAGATACACAATTCGAATAGAGTGAGTAGTGTTGCATTTAGTATTTTCATTTGGTTTCGATGGCAAATTTCATTATTTCTGCATGGTTTGTTATCGGTAAAATAACAACCCATTTCGGCAATGAGATTTCAAACAAAATACATATACATTTAACTACATCAACTAGCTCATTTGATCGAATCAAATACTGCATTGAATAAATCCAAAAATGAATTTTACATTCCACTTGAGTCAGCTGTAAAATGAAGCCGATTGCTGTATGCGCATTGTTTTAGGAATTTTTGAATTAAAACTTCATTTCCGAATGCAGAAAAAACAAACGACAAGGACGGAATTACCAATTTTATTGAAGAAATTTATGTTTATCCTTATTTTTCATTCTTTCTCTCTCTCTCGCTTTCTCTTTCTTTCTCTTTCTCTTTTTCTTTCTCTTTCCTTCTTAAGCGTTCATTTTCTAGACAAACTGGCAAAAAATTGACTACTATAAACTACATTAAAATGTCAAATATATCCAATAAAGTCATTTAGATAGCATGAAATCGATTTCCTTAAAATAAAAATTCAATTTATATTTCTTCATTATTTCCGCAACCACTTTTACGTTTCGGTTTTTCTGCTTTCTTCTTAAACGAATAAAAGAAGAAGAAGAAGAAAAAATGAAAACTATCTCTCTAAAATAAATGGCCACGACATGCAAAATGACGTTGTTCCAAATCGAAGACATGACGAGTTGAATTTCAAATTGTATTTTTGTTGTAACACATGACTCAAAAAGTCCCCGGACTGACATATAGAGGGCGCCACTTTTAAGAAACCCATTTCATTATTCGACAGTACCAACCTTTCTAAGGTATATGTCAAAATTTCATGACAATCGCTAAACGTGTTCTCAAGTATAGAGACGTCAAAGTGAAGCTACCTCAGTGTTTTTGTTAAAAATGGAAAAAAAAGAATTTCGTGTGCTAATTAAGCATTGCTTTTTAACCGGAAAAAATACGGTAGAAAAATACGGCTGTTACGGAACAAAACATCATAAAAATCCGAAAAATCGTTTTGATTGACCGAAAATTGAAATTGAGGGAAATAGCTGAAGCCTCAAAGTTATCCGAAGGCAGCGTGTTTACAATTTTGCATGAACATTTGGGCATGAAAAAGCTCATGGCAAAGTGGGTGCCGCGTTTGTTGACACCAGACCAAAAACAACAACGAATCGACGATTCTGAGGCCTGTCTGGTGCTTTTTAACCGCAACAAAGCCGAATTTTTGCGTCGTTATGTGACAATGGATGAAACATGGATCCATCATTATACTCCGGAGTCAAATCGGCAGTCAGCTGAGTGGACAGCAGCCGGTGAAAGCCGACCAAAGCGTTCAAAGACACAACAGTCGGCTGGCAAGGTAATGGCCTCAGTTTTTTGGGATGCTCACGGTATTTTGTTCATAGACTACCTTGAAGAAGGAAGAACGATCAATAGTGATTACTACATAGCATTATTGGATCGATTGGCCGAAGAAATAAAGAAAAAACGGCCCCATATGGAGAAGAAAAAACCGCTGTTTCACCAAGACAATGCACCGTGTCATAAGTCGATGAAAACGATGGTCAAATTTCATGAATTGCGCTTCGAATTGCTTCCGCACCCACCGTATTCTCCAGATCTAGCCCCCAGCAACTACTGGCTCTTTGCTGATCTCAAAAGGAAAAAAATTTACCAGCAACGAGGAAGTAATTGCCGCAACTGAAGCTCATTTTGAGGGGAAAAATCAAGACTTCTACAAAAAAGGTATCGAGAAGCTAGAGAAGCGTTGGACCGATTGTATTGTCTTAGATGGAAATTATGTTGATGAATAAAATCGAATTTCGCCAAAATATTGTGTTTTTCTTTGTTAGTCCGGAAACTTTTTGAGTCATGTGTTATGATTTCAATCTAAATCAAAGTTTTATTGAAAATGTAGCTATAACGCGAACAAATCACAAAATGTCAACGGTTATTCATCGAATTCATATCGCCAAGTTATTTTTATTTACATTTGATTGCAAACAAATGCATTTCCATAAGTTAATGTTTTGTTAACAACTTCATGACAAAAACCGCAAATCTACAAATACATTTTAGCATTATACGATATTTCATATTACACGGAAATGAAAATTTGATAAATTTCATTATTTGAATAAAAATTGAATCTCATTTGTGCGAAAAGAATAAGTTTACGATTTATAGAAGAAGAACAAGAAGAATGAAATCAGAAGCAATTTTTATGCAGTTCCGAAGGTGAACTTTTACATGTGTTTAAATAAACATCTGGTTATTTGGAGCGAGAAGCAAAAAAAAAAAGCAGCAATAACAACATCGTGCTGATGTACATTTCCTTTCACTTAAAAAAATCGACTAACAAATGGCAAATGACTGCATGCGCTAATTTTGGGCCAAAAAATCATAATTAGGATCTGATTTGCCATGCGATTTTTTTTTTTTTTTTTTTTTTTTGGAGTGATTGTCATTTGGAAAATTATTATGAGTCGTAAAAGATTCATATTACAAACAGACACCTTGAGTTGTTCATCTGAAAAAATATTGAGCAAGAGTTGGACGATTCATCTGTTCTATACATATATGAGTGAAGAAACCAAAAAAAAAAAAAAAAAAAAAAAAGTGTCGAAGAGATTGTGTATGTCAAAAAGTTGTGTGTAAATAGATATTCGTGTTGATCTCGAGATTAATGCTGTTCACCTGGCTCCGATTCGATAGCAAACAGCAGATGTATGATTGAGATGTGCTTGCTTTACTTTGTAGTGCGTTTGAGGGCAAAGCGAAGAAAAAGATGAAGAAGAAGAAGAAGAAGAAAACACACAGAGAGAAACACAGAACAAAAACAGAAGGAATGGCTGATGTTAATAATAAGTGGATGACTATATGCGGGACCCAGCATATTCATTTGTTCCACGTGCGTGAATTTATCTTGATGTTTTAATTCATGAAAAAGCACGCGAAAAAAAAAACGAAAAATTAAAAATCAGATACGAAGTTTTGATTGAAAGATTAAAATCTTTTGAAATTCGATAAAAAGTTTTACCATTTGGAAATGATAATAAACTACATTTAATTGCAATTGGTTATTAGACTAACTGAGAAATTTCATGCAAATACGATTATTTCAGATGGCATTACGAATTTCATAATTGGTATTCCAACAGAATTGGTTTTTTTTTTCTTATTTTTTTTTTCTTTTTTTTGTTTTTTTTTTTCTTTTGGTGAAGTTTAAACAAGCACGAGATTTGGAGCATACCTTTTCCCTTTATAAACCATTTAATGTCACGATACGCATATATTTTATGGCCAGCGCATAAAATGCTTTGGCAAAAAGCAGCCTTTCGAAAAATATGCTCAATAACCATAAAAACAAGTCGACGCGATTTGTATTGTGAAAATCAGGGAAATTCCAACGTATTGTATTTTTTTCTTTTTTGTTATTTTCTCAATTCTATTCATTCTTCCGTTTGGCTTTCAGTTTATCGGAGCAGTTGAGATAATTTTTGGTTGAAATATGGCAGCAACGATTACTCAACGCTTGTTGGCCATGCTATAATATTGGTGCTGATAGCAAACACTTTTATAGCTAATAATTTATATAAGCTGACTTACGACATCCGAACGGGTTAATTTCCGTGTAACAAAATTTACCTCCCTCCCCCACACACACACACAAAATATTTGAAAACGCGGAAACGTGAAAACGTTAATTGCTAATATACTTACTTGCATAGCCGACGTTAACGCGAAGTTAGCAATGTCATCGCGTTCAATCTCACCCTCTTGCTTTGTCATTCTCTCTTTCTTTCTATCGCTACATCTTGATCTTTCCTTCTCTCTTCCCCTTATTATATCGCTCCCACCAAATCTTGATCTTTCCCTCTTGCTCCCTCACACTCTTTCCATTTCACTCTTTCCCTCTCTTTGTTTCTCTCTCTATCTTTCCCCCTCACTCTCTTTCCCTCTCACTCTTTCTTTCTCTCTTTCCCTCTCACTCGATCATGCTCATTGACTCTCGCTCCCTCACGCTCTTTCCCTCTCATTCAATCATGCTCTTTCCTTCTCGTTCAATCTCATTCTCACTCAGATCTCTCCTACTAGTTCCCAATTTCTCCCTCTCGCTCCAATCGCCCATACTTCCGGATTTTCCATCTTTCTCTACACACACACACAAACAACACACACACACACACACACACACACACACACACACACACACACACACACACACACACACACACACACACACAAACAAACAAAACCTAAGCGAAGCGTGTTCAATGAAGCCAACATATAATACAGCCGCGAAAATGTAAATCATAAACCAAATTTAATCGACTTTATCTCGATTACAAAATCAGCACATAAAACAAACAACTGTAAGAGTGAGATCCAAAAACACTGATGATACCTTTCTCGCATGCGGCCCCAAAAATGGAAATTGGCATTTCGTTAGCATTTGCGTGAAATTCGTTCGTTCACAAATACAAAACATATATACATATAGGCGGCAATACGGAAAATTAAGACCAATTTTGAAATCGGTTTCAAAAAGGTGTTTTTTGTCATCATGAAATTTTCTGTCGGTAAGCTGAAGTTAATTTGTGACATAAATTTATTTCATCCGTTGAAATGAATGACTAAGTATAATTTGGTGTTCGATATCGGTGGTGTTGGCGGCAACGGCAGCGGCCGTGATAGCGATTGCGGCTTGACGTCAGAATCATTTTATATTTTAGAACATTTAACCAATTGAATGCAAAAAACCGAACATAAAAGTCCGAAATATGTTACATCTGGCATGGTGTTTATGCACATCCTAATAAGTGCAAAATGCCTCTCACATCAAAATTATTCATTTTCCATCGAATAAAAAAAAGAGGCATAAACGATGAATCAATGAAAAAAAAAAAAAAATCACTGTATAATCATACTGTATGAAATAAATTAGCAATACAAACGAAGTTACCAGTTGCCATTAAATTTGTATAAAATTGAGTTCAAGCGATCAGATGCTTACCGATTTATCACAAATTAAAATGTTAAAAAAAAAATGAAAAGAAATTTAATGAGAGCATTCCAGAAGCTATGGAAACAAACAGAATCTGATGTTTTCTTTTCATCACTGGTGCATTTTATGCATGTTGAATGGAAACAAAAACAAAAAAAACAAAAAAACAAAAAAAAATACCATCGAAGGCAGAGAGAGAGAGAGAGAGAGAAAAGCGGCACACGCAATTGATGTAATAAATTGTTCGATTTGTTTCATGCACTTGGTGCAAAAATGCATGTAGGTCATCGCTGTTAATTTATTGCAGAGAGTGTTTTTAGCCAAAAAAAGAATTCACTTTATATGGTCATTATCGCACACTTCGTTCACTCTTATATTTGGCATGACATTCTTTCCAAACTACATTTGTTTGCCCACTTGCTGATTTCATTATATGCATGTACGTTTCGTGGTTTAACACAAAAATATGCGAGACATCATTTGAAAATTTATACATATTTCAAGTGTTTATTTTAAGTGTCAATCAAATAATGAATAGCAAATGTTGATGACCACATTTTGTAGTTGGCATTTAGATCGAAAATTTATCGATATACTTACAATTGTAAGCACAATGTCAATTGGTAATTGTCCCATAATGGACAACTGGAAACTACATTATAAAATATTTTGTTAATTGGATTTAACTATTCGATCATGATATAACAGCATTGAACATGCGAATTTTGTTAACTAGCACACCTTGCTATCAATGACAGTAACATTTAACATGTAATTGTATGATGTAATTGTTGCTTCAGTGGATAGAACAATGTTAAGAAGTCTGACCTGTCACATTTTATACGAATGCACATTCTCAATCACCGTAAAATATTTGTCGTACAATTTCGTCTTAAAGTGTACTGTACACTGTGTATGCATATTTGTTTGCTGGCGGCAATTTACCCAATTAAAAGCATTTTCCAAAATATTTTTAGTCATACTTATAAAGAAATCGTTAATCGAGGTTTTATGTTAGGCGCAATTCATTCGAATTAAAAAAAATCATGTATATACGTGAATATAAATTACATGAATGAAATCGCATTCTCGACAAATTTTCGTTAACAAAATTTGAATAAATGTGGATAATGTTTAAAATGGTTGAAAATCCGTATACGCAATATGCATGTCGCACAAAACAAAATACCATGCCGCCATTTGAAATGCGACGGAAATAAGCCTACGCACAGAATGATTACAATGAAGCCACGGTGTGATGTCAACCGTTTCAACCACTGCAGCACATAAAATGTATGTCTTTTGCAATTTGCGTATCTTTCACATATACTGTATTTAATATAAAATATTCTACAATTTATGCAGTTCCTGCATAGTTTTTGCATTAAAATGGAAGTTTTCAAGCGATCACAAAACCAGACGATATTTGTTCGCGTCATACGGAGAACCCGCTTTATATATATATATATATATATATATATAAATGCGTCAGAACAGTGTATACTTCATGCCAAACTACGTTCATTTAATTCAGTCAGAACAGAAAATTTTCAATGTAATACATGTTTTCACTATTAAATATGTATCGAATATTGTGGCAATGTTATTCTAATACAATTTGAGATTTGCTTGAGTGGAAAAATGACGGTTTATGTATAAATAATAAAATTTATAATTCATGATTCAATGGGGCGTGATTCATCGAAATTAAAATATGACAACATAAAAAGAAATACTTTGAAAGTTTTGGAAAAGTCGTCGATGATGATGATGATGACGATGACGGCGACGACGATAGAACAACATTTCTTCTTACTTGAAGAAAATAATAAATCACGAGTACGCGCACAGTTCAATCGAACGGATGTTTTTTTTTATCTTCATCGATGCCGCTTTGATTCTCAAAAAAGTGTTTGATTACCTCGAATTGCGCTCGTGCTCTTTTTACTCAACGACCAACTAGCTATTTCGCTTGCTAAGCACACACTCCGAAAACAGACATAGAGAATAAGTGTAGGAAAGAGAGGAAGTGAAGAAGAGAGGAAGAGAGAAAGAGAGGAAGTGAGGAAGAGAGGAAGAGAGAAAGAGAGAAAGAGGAAGAGAGGAAGTGAAGAAGAGAGGAAGAGAGAAAGAGAGGAAGTGAGGAATAGAGGAAGGAAGAGTAAGAGCGAATAAGAAAAACATACACATTCGCTTGGCTAATATTTAAACTCAACACAAAGAAAAATAACAAAATTAACGCTTCCTGAACACACGTTAGTTCTCGCAAATTTGCTTTTGTTTAACCTTTTCCTATACTGCTGCTGCTTTTTATTCTCTTTCGGGTCAATTCTTTTCATTTTTTTATTTTTTTTTTATTCTTCTTCATTGTATTTAATGGCGTATTTACTTTTTTATTTTCCTACATTTGCTTCGTTGAAATGTATAAATAAGATAAACGAGTAGCCAGTATGGAAGCGAATGAGATTGGCAAATAGCCAAAAGCAGGATAAACCATTGGCAGCAGGAGAAGCAGCAACAGAAATGCCAACAATAAAATCCCTCTAAGGCTTAAGACAAATGCACACGAATCAAGCAAATTACACGTGTTCAAACAGTACATTCAAATGCTGTACGCGAGCACTTAAACACAACACACACACACACACACACACACACAATCACATACGCAGACACACACAAAGCGATGGTCAGTTCACGCGAAAACATCTGCCTTTCGGTATTTTGATTTTTCGCTCATTCGTTGTTGTTTGTAACACAACTCTTTCTTTTTATGGATATATTACGCCGGTTGAACGCGTTCACCGCCAAATGCCCACTATTTATATGTCCTGTTTAATGTCTCTCCCTCTTTTATATATAATTACACACGTCACTAATTCACTTCGGTTTCTCTTCATCACATTTTGGACGATTTGTTTTTTTTTTTTGTTCACCAAATTTTACATTAATTTGAACGGTTTTAGTGTCATTGATTGTTTAACTGCATTTTTTTTTATGCGCATTGATTGAAATGTTTGAAAAAGTTTATTTTTTTACACTCGAATTCATCCCGTTTTCGAATTGAATTTGAGAGAAAATTGAGAAAAAGAAAGTTAGAGCGAGAGAGAGATATGAAGTGAGAGAGAGAGGAAGAGAGAGAGAGGAAGAGAGAGAGAGAGAGAGAGAGAGAGAAGGAGAAGGGGAGAGAAAAAAAAAGAGAATATTTGAACATGCGAATAACGCGCAACATAAAAGATGCAACGAAACGTACGCCAAGTCAATGGGAAAAAAAAACAATCGCTAATATCCACTTAATCTGATACACGTGTGCTCTCATTTTAATCAAACCAAAAACCGGCCATCGCCATATCCATTGGCTTAATTAATATTCTACACATTTTTCATTTCGAAATTACATCTGATTTAGTTATATTGTGCAAAATAATAATCAAATGCTTTCATCGAGCCAATTAAGTGACACAATGAATTGTCTCCTCTATTCTTCAATTTTTGATTATATCTCTGGTCTAAAAATGAGTTCGGTCAGTTTATTAAAAATCAAGAGACGAAAGAATAGCAAAAAAAAAAAAAAAAAAAAAAAAAAGAAAAAAAGGCGGATATTTTCCAATCCAAACAGCCGGTGAATTCACTTGTGTCGTTAACGAGATAGAGCAACAAAATTGAAAGCTATTGTTCATTGAATAGCCAGATGTGAACGATGGTATATACTTTATAAAAATTTTCGTTATTTTTGTGCAAACTTATTAAAGTCACCATTTGATCATTCATTTTTAAAATATCAAACAAAATTCATTCTCACCACATACTGTTTTTATAGTAAACGAATAATTAAAACTTAATTAAATACACACAATGAATAAAAATCAAACAACGTATGGAGGAATTGTTGAAATCATTTCTGGAAAATAAGAAAAATTTCAAATTTTCTCCCAAACATATTATAGTCGAGTTCTCTCAAAATTCACTTGATTTTGTATTTTATGTTTTTTTTTTTTGTTTTCTTTTCGTCTGATTTTTATTCACATTTAAATTGATGTGGATGATGAAGAAGGGAATGAAAATAGTGTGCATGGTTTGACATGAATAAAATTGAGCAGACAAGTGAGAGAGCTAACGCAAGACCAGCCAATGTGGCATCTGTCAGTTTCGCTAAACTATTTTCATTATTGTTGTTAAATTTTCTGCAACGCACCCTCTTTACTACATGGCATGAGAGACAGAGAGGCAGAACAGAAAAAGCATATAGCCACAACCAATGGCTAAGGCAAATTCATCGAGTTTATTCCTATATTTTCACTCTCTCTCTCTTTCTCTCTCTTTCTCTCTCTCTCTCTCTCTCAGTTTTTTTCAATTCATATTGCATTTTATTTGTTACTATTTTATCATTCATTTTTTTTTGCGAATGGAACACAAATGAGACGAACGCACACAGACTTCACAGAATAATAATAAAAATAATAATAATAATAATAATAAAAAAAAAAAACAATGAGGAAAAATTGCACACACGCTTTATATTTCAAATTGACCAACGATCCATAAACAAGCATTCTCATCATCAACGTCATGGGCTAGTTTCCATTCAGTTGTTACTTTTGCGTTTTATTTACGCTCATATAAAAATGGATTTCCTATGAAACCATACACATCCATACATATAAATACCATTTTTTTTCGCTTTTGTTTTTTCGCTCTCTACTATTCGTCCTTTCACTCTCTGACACATCTTGGTGTTCTCTCATTTTCTCTTTTAGTTGGTATATGTTTGATGTAGTTTCGTGTGCACACATTTGTTGCAGTATTTTTTTTTTTTCTTTTTTTCAGAAAACTTTGTGGCATGTGCTGGTTAGAGAAAAAAACGGGAGATTCCATAACATGTTGCATTTTTTTCTAGTTCATTCTGCTGAGCTTACAGACGGGTATCTTTTCTTCTTCTTGGTTCGTTTTTTTTTTTTTTCAAATGAAAAGAACATAATTGAAATAGAAAATAGCACTGAAATGATAGCTTGTACTGTATGCCTGGAGTTTGAGAGAGAAAAAAAAAACTGCACAATGCACATGCATGGAAAGGAAACAGTAGAAAGACGAAGAAAATAAAAAGACATGATGGCATTAGGCGATGAAAATATAGAGCCACCATATGTAAAATGTTGCATAAAAATGGTTAAGGTCATTTGGCGTTGAAAACGAATACCTAAGAAAAATGACTCGTAGCGTCTGAGGTAATATCCAACTGAATTAGTGTCGGTTTGGTAAATAATGGAAGCTGAAACAGCAGCAATGGACACAAAGTATGAGATAAAGGAATAGAGAGAATGTAAAAAGGAAAGATATGGAATAAAAAATATGGCAAAGGAAAAAACATCGATATTAGTCGCATCTGTGCTAAGCTCGGTTTCCGTAGATGCAAATCGTATTGAAGATGAGAAAACTATGAATCGGCTTTAGCTAACATATTGCATTACTTGCAAATTTTCAATGAAATAATTATTTATTGAGAAATGTGAAAAGCAATTCTTTAAAAATAATGATCTTACTCCATATTGTAGATGTTTAATACTGAATTCATATTCTCTTTTTCTTTCTATCTCTTTCTTTCTCCCTCTTTCTCTCTCTATCTCTCTCTCTCTCTCCCTTTCTCTCTCTTTCTCTCTCTCTCTCTCTCTATCTCTCTCTCTGTCTTTATCTCTATCTCTCTCTCTCTCTCTCTCTCTCTCTCTCTCTCTCTCTCTCTCTCTCTCTCTCTCTCTCTCTCTTTATCTCTCTCTGTCTCTATCTCTGTGTCTTTTTCCTTACGTCCCTTCTCTTCCTCTCTTCATTATTTTCTCTTGATTTTTTCTATTATCCTTGACTTTATAATTTTTCATTCAAATTGAACTGAATGGTATTTTTCTGTTGGCACTAGGCATGACACACTGCTGCATACAAAAATGAGCTCACCAAATATTTAATAAAAAAAAAAGATACTTGTTTGACACACAGAAAAAAAAAATGTAAATATATATTTGACCAGAGACATCAATTTCAACGTGTTAAATGTAAATGAAAAATTATTATCATCAAATATTGGTGATGAAAAATAACGACCATTTACCATATATATTCCGACAATATGCGGAGATTTGTTCGGATTATTCGATTTTGAGTGAACGGGTGATTTTTGTGGCCGCCAAAATGTGACACAAACGCTCGAAAAGAAAAACAACAACAACAACAGATATCATGAGTAACAAAAGCGAACGAACGAAAAAAAAAACCATGAACCGGCAAGTTGATTGCATATTGTCAAAAAAGGAGCAACGAAATCGAATCAAAAGTTATTATCAGCATCCATCAACATCAATATTGTTCGTGTAAATTCGATTTTCAAGTGAATGTCGTAACGAAATTTTTTTTGTTTCGCCCGCCGACAAGCCCGGTTTAACTGGCGTCGATGCTTGAAAATGCAAAAGAATGGCGATGTAGACAAAAGCATTCTGGCTATTCAAGCTGAATGAAAAAAAAAAAACTGATAAACAATGTGAGAAAAATGTGTACAAAAAATGGTCTCGCAGAGATAAAGCGAAACATTACAAATTCAAGTTGAAAACGATGGCATAGCGCAAAATGTTCACCTTCTCCTATCAATCCAAACAACATTTGCAATTATTGATTTTTTTTTTTTTTTCTTCTTTTGTGCTTGCTTTCGCACTCATATTTCCGATACGAATCGTTAATAAACCGAACACATACAGCATCAAACAGAGAGCTTTTGAGGCGTTTAATATTGAACACAGCACCACTTTGGGATTTGATTGTCAATTTGTTTTTCGTTGAATAAATGAAGCGAGAGAGATAAAGAGAGAAAGAGAGAGGGAGAGAGAGAGAGAGAAAGAAAGAGAGACAGAGAGAGAGAGAGAGAGAAAGAGAGAGAGAGAAAGAGAAAGAGAGAGAAAGAGAGAGAAAGACAGAGAGAGAGAAAGAGAGAAAGAGAGAGAGAGGGAGGGAGGGAAGGAGGTAGAGAGAAAGGGAAAGAGAGAGGGAGAGAGAGAAACAGTTAGAAAAAAACTGTCTCAAACAGTCAAATAAATGATCGTTTTGTGCATATCAATATTCATGCGCGAAAAGATTCAACAAAATTTGAAATATGCAAATGTTTCGACATTACAAGTATTCCCACGAGCATATGTGACATATGTGGCTGAATCGCGTGTTTTGATAAATCGCATTTTTATTGCTTTGATTTTCACACGAAAACTAAGCTGAAAATAAAAGGGGGTCTTTGTCATTTACGATAAAATCGTATGAAATCAGTGGGCCAGCGAATCGATTTTAAATCTTTTTTCATATTTTTCGTGTTTTGTTTTTTTTTTTTCTTTTTATCAAATGGAAACAGCCTTAAATGAATTTTTTCCAGAGGATAATTTTGTTCCTAATCTATTTTGCTATGAATATTTTAATGAAGCAACAAATTTGCTTCTTTTTTTTTGTAAATAACGGGTTTCAAAGAAAGAAGAAAAATATAGAAAAAAATTTACTTCATATCGAAAACAAAATTTTTCATATCACAAAATCAGTGTAAAACAAAAGCAGTAAAAATTTTTGAGTTCAATTTTTACTGTAAAATGTGTGGAAAAAAAATCAAAATTATTCGATTATGTTGGAAAATCGTAATTACACATTTTAGCTAAAGTGTAATATTCATAAAAATATTTGCGAAATATTCAAAGTTATTATTTATAATTTAGAGATGATTATGAAGATTATAAATACATCACGTGAACGTAGCTCATACATTATATTCAATCGATTGCTTTTGAAGCGGTAAAAATTGATGTTGATAATTGGGTGTCCATCATCATTATGCTAACCATTCTATTACAAGAAAAAAAAAAAAAACACATAAACAAACATGTTGCTCGCATCCGTCGGTTTTGCATTGTATTCTAAAACCTCATGAATAGCAATCCGTTATTTGGCAGTAATTTGATGGCCCAACTCGGCTGATTATTCATTTTAATATGAAATGCATTTTTTTTTTCCTTTTTTCACCCTAGTTTTCACCTGTATTTTGTGATATTGTTTATTTTACATAATGCTGATATTGTTGTTTATCGTTTGGGCAATATTGGTTTTGTGGTTATATTCATCGATCATTGATGATAGAAAAAAATGATAACAATGTGGCATTAGAAAATCCATTAATTTGATATTGCAATATCAGAGAATGTCCATCATTGGCATCATTTAAAAAAATGAAACTAGAAAAAATATTTCGAATGTTGTGTATTGTTTTCGTTACTTTGGCTATTTAGTTTCATTGGGAGTTTGTCCGATTGATATGAACATTGTGTGTGTTTTTTTTTTTTTTAAATGTTCAAAGCATTTTTCCATTTTAAACAAAATTCAATTGGATTGTAAGTTCAATTTTTAATTAGCTCAACAAAATTAAAGGAATTTCATGAAATCAATGAAAAAAATGTCAACGTAGTTTACCTAAGCGTAGTATAGTTGTGTACATTTTAGGGTAACCGGTAAAAATTTGTCATACGAGCCATTCGTGAAGTGCCATTGAAACATTCAAAACCATTCGCAACATTCGTATTATTTGGAACTGTCCTTGACGAGCTACCACACATTTTTTTGCACCAAAAAGATTTTCCAATGAATATTCTAATGGAATTATTTTTTTGACCATCAATGGGGTAAAAAAAAAAAACGTTTGTGGTTTTTGTGAATAATTTCAGTTAGTTGTAAAATTCCAAAACATTGCTCGGGGCAATCGACTTTGCCAATATCATAAATTCAATCACAATCAGCAATTGTGTATTCGTTTACATCGATAGAGAAATTGTTTGGTATTTTTGTTTTTTTTTTTTTCATTTTTAAATTCCAGTTGGGCATTCATACGCGTATATTTTTTTATATGAAAGCGTTGGCAGACAAAGAGATATCGATTTTATTTCATTTTATTTTACGCTTGAAATCATTTAGTTTCAACTGAAGTTTTATTAAATATTCTCCACATTTGATTCTTTTTCAAACTATAGCAGAGTATAAAAAAATGACTGAGATCGTAATATAAGTTCTCTTTTTTCTCGCGCTCTCTTTCCCCCCCGTGTCTGAACTCATCCACTCTCGTGGGAATGCGGTATTTTCATTTCCCACAGTATAAATGGGATGGGCTTTTCATTACTTCGATTTTTTTTTTTTTGGAAATTCATTTTACCAGCAATTGTTTGGCTGATTCTCATATCGCTCTCTCTCACTTTCTCTCTCTCTTTCTCTCCTTCTTTCCTATTCTCTGTCTTCCTCTCTCCCTCTCTCTTCTTCTCTCTTCCCCTTGCACTCACTCTCTTTTTCTCTTTCTCTTTCTCTTTCTCTTTCTCTTTCTTTCTCTCTCTCTCTCCTTCTCTCTCTTTCTCTCTCTTTCTCTCTCTCTCTCTCTCTCTCCTTCTCTCTCTCTCTCTCTCTCTCCCTCCCTCACTAGCTCCCGCTCAGTCTCGATAGCCCTCACCTCCACTTTTGGAGAATTGACATTCCATGTATTTGATACATCCGCGGTATTCTGTACATGTTTTACTGTATCAAATGTCATGTATACCGTTCGCCAAAATACTGCGTATGCATGAAATTTTCGATGGAAATGGGGAATTTTTCTCACTAAAATCATTTCTTTCGACATTTTTATTCGATACATTTATTTAAAAGTTTGAAATATGAAATATTGCCATTGTCTAAATTTCCCAAAACTATAAACCAATTTTTAGCAAATCATCCCTTGCCCCCTTTAAATTGTTGTACTAATGGTTTCCAATATTAAATACATGTTCAATTACAGTAGTAACACAAACATGGCATTGATATTCTGCGAATTCAAATCCATTGGATTGAAATATTTTTCAAAAAAAAATTTTTTAAACAAGGACTTGATTTATTTACATTCATTTGTACATTTCACGTTCATTTTGCATTCCACAAACTTATCACATTGAACACACAATCCATTTAGTTTCAGTTAATTAAACCCATGAATTAGATCACAAATCAAAACAGTGAGCTATTGTTCACCATTTATATGGCACAAACACACGCAATTTCAGTAACAATAACGTGTGTATACAACTTGTGATGTGCAAATCGAAAGTGCTAAAGCAAGCCAAAAATGAAAACGAAAAAAAAAAAAAAAACAACAACAACAACAAGCAAAGAAATCAATTTTAATTAAAAGCGAAAATTCAAGCGCAATTGCATATTTCAATGACATTCCCGTACAACCATCTGCATATTCTATACATACAATTGTGATGTTGAATAACATTTTCGTATACTACACACTTGAATAATATTTTGTTGAGCTGAGGTTCGCGCAAAGCCACATATTCATGTCATTTGAAAATTCTGGTTGAAACTATTGAAAATGCGGCAGTGGTAAACCATAATATATGTACAATATGGCAACCAGTTCACATGTCTTGAACAATGCGGTTCAAAATTACATGATGACGGCGCATTTTGAGAATTCAAACCAAAAACAACAGAAAATATAGAATAAAAAAAAAAACAAAATACATATGCATATTATATACTATTGACAAAGATATTCTTTATGCATTTATCGTAATGCAAAATGTTTAATGGAGCATTATAGAAGCGATACTGTCATTGCAGACAAACGCATTGACAAAGTGACATTGTGGTCACAAAACTTATTTCCATTCACAAATTTATGTCACGTTATGTTCGTTTTAAGATGACACTCTTGATGACGTCTTGCAATTATAGATTTGCACCATACGTATTTACAATGAATTCATTTACAAACGCAATGTCTGATATTCAGAATAACAATAAAATTTACGATAATTGTTTGGAAATTTTTTGTCTTCGAAAATAAACAGAAATGTCGACCATTTGAAAAGCTTTGAAAAGAATACTCACGACTCGCTGAATCGATCTATCAAGTTTTCACTTGAAGAATTTAAATTTGTAAATGTTTATTGAATGAATGTAAAATTGTTGATAAATACTGGATTGTTGACAATTTACAATACAAGTAATTCTTCGTAAACATTTCAGTTTGTTCAAAAAATTTGTCACAAAAATGACACACATACACAAAAATCCGTCATCAAAATCAACAAACTATTTTATTAAATTAAATGAGAAAAAAGAAATGTGAATGTACGCATTTGTTATTGGGGAGTATTTGTGTTGGCAATGCCAATAGCTGTAAAATGTTCAGATTAAAGAATGGACTGACAAAGCTTGAGAAAAATGACATTGTGGCACCTCCATTTATATTTCGCATTTTTTTCCATTTGATTTGAGACTTGATTGAAAAATCATAACATTTTGGGGCTTGAGGTTTGATTCAGAATTTATTACGTTTTGAGACTTGAGGCTTGAGATTTGACATAGTCTCCAAACAATATAAATTTTTAAAGAGTAGTTTTAAAAATCGTTTTTTCCCCATTTTTTTTATTTATTAATTATTCGTTGTTACTTTATTGAGATTTTGCATGAAACTTTCACCTTTTGTTATAAATAAAGGAAATTCAAGTTCAATTCTTAAATGGAGATGCCAAGTGAAATGCTATGTTAAGCTGTAAGTCTATTCTTTTTTGAGACGAATGGGAGAGAAAAAAATGAAGTAGAAGAAAAAGAAAGCGAAGTAGAAAAATGAAGAAGGAGAAGAAGAAGGAAAAGAAGAAGGAAAAGAAGAAATAAAAGAAAAGAAGAAGAAGAAGAAGAAGAAGAAGAAGAAGAAGAAGAAGAAGAAGATGAAAAAGAAGAAGAAGTAGAAGAAGAAGTAGAAGAACAAAAGACAATGAGAAAAAGAAGGTCGACTTGAATGACGGTCATGAGATAATGAAAAGGATTGAGTTTGAGTTTAATGAATTGCTTATCAAATGAATTGAACAAACAATTGCAATATGCAAACTGTAATAAAACATAATTCCAGTGCTGATTTCGAGTATAGCGCATCACTGGCTTAGCACAGCACAAGTACATAAACACCGACAAACAGACAGATAAAATGATGAATAGAAACAACCGAAACGGACATATAAATTGAAACGAATGGATAATAGCTGAGGAGTATGCGAAACTATCATTTTCACAATGAATAATCTATAGAGAAAATGGTGCTTTCTATTATTGTTTTTTTTTTTCTTATTCTTTTTCTCTCCCGAACTACGACAGTTTCATGGTAGAAATGTCGAAAAATAATAAATCTACATATTTGTTCAACAGTCAAATCAATGGAAGAAACACCATCTCAGATTTGTTGTTGTTTATGTTGTTTTTCTTATGAATATAACCGATGTTTTGCATCCCAAAAAATCATTAACCAGAAGATACATTCGGAGAAACAATTGCTTGTGTTGAAAATTATTGTTCATCATAATGAAATGCAATAATAAATTTTGTATTTTAGTTCATTTTCAGATTGCTTTTTGCCATACGCAACGAAAAAAAGGAAAAATGAAAAATAAAACAAAGCACACACAAACACTACCATTGTCTATTTGTCAAGGTACAATGAATGCAAGTCCATAGAAATTGAATTGATGTGCACTGGTTGGTTCAGCGTTTTGCATTTCGTTTGTATGTTCTCAGTATTTTCATCATCTTTGTCAGTTTCAACTGAATTCTGTCATCGTACTTTTTGCCATTGCAAATTATGTCTCTTTCTCTCTCATCCCCTCAAGTCAATTTTCAATGCAATGCAACGAATTTTATAAGCAACGCAGTCTCGACCTGAGAACATTACAACCAAACAACAAATGAAATAGAATGCGATGTGATGAGATGAAGAAAATGAAAAACGAAATTTTTGGTCTTGCATCAAGCAACAGCGTAATCAATTTGAGCTTTTTATTAGTTTAAACTTTGCAGAGAGCAATTTACAGTAAAATATCAACAAAACAAAACACAATTACTGAATAAAAACAATTTCTCTGTCATTGCGGCAGAAACATACACATTTAAAAAGTTAAAGAAGATGAAACAAGTGAGTTGCTTTGTTATAAGATGAAGAAATCTTGTGTAATTATTACATCCAGTAAAAATTAATACTGTTTAGTTGTACCGCATTTACATCCGCATCTTTGCCTACTCCATACCTTCATACCTTCAGGCATTTGATTCAAATGATATTTTTGATTGCATCAAAATTGTTTGTAATTTCATCGTTCCATTTTGGGTCTTTTTCTTAATAGTTTTGCGCTCATTTTATGACTGCCCAAAAAATGTTGCTCATTTGAATCGAATAGTTGTTGGCATTCAAGGTAAATTACAGAAAAGAAACCAAGAGAAAAGAGACAAAAAAGAAAAAAAAAAAAAAAGAAAAAAAAAAAAGAATAGAAATAAAAGAAAGGGTGGAAAAGAATGTCGAAAAGAGAAAAGAAAACATCTTTGTAGATCATGAGCATTGGTAAAAACAAAAATACGGAAAAAAGCTAAAAATTTTCAAATTTTCTACTGAATGTCAACAATGTACTTCATTTCACATCCACAATGAATTTGTGGTTACTATTTTATTGTTTAAAGGAAAATTGTACACAATTTTGCCTGCATTTGTCTTTAAGCGGCTTTCATTCATTCCATTGCAATATTCAAAATCATTTGAATGAAGCTACCAAAGTATCCAATCTTATTCTTGCATTTTACTTTAACATTGGAAACTTTGAAAATGAGTTTGGTATGTGATTGCGTTTTTCTCATACTTGCTTCGACTATTTCTCCCTTCTTTTTCAATTCATTTTGCTTGCTTTCTTGCTACTAGACACATCACATCGCGTTGATAAACATTTGTATATTTTCATTTCGAAAAGAACTTTTGCAACTTTGACGCAAATGAATGCTTCCGTTTATAATTTCCTCACTAATTTTTTTTCTTCGCTTCTCTTCCCTTTTCTTTTCTTTCATTGGCATGGGAAGTGTAGCAAAAGAAAAAAAAAAAATTGTAAAACTTTCGCCGGCACGCGTTTTTTTCTTCTACTCTTTTCATTCGTTCATTCATTCCATCAGAATAATTTTTTTTTTTTTTCTACTCGCCCTACTATCATTTGCGATGCGAAGCAAATAAATTCTTGAGACCAGGCATCCTTAAGCTGCTTTCGTCAAATTACAATTTCAATTTGCGTTTTTATAATTACATTTCAGCTTACTCATAAAACTCCTCGTTTTTCTGTCATGTCTGGTTTACAAATTTTTGTTTTTTTTTTCTTTTTTTTATTTCACTCTTTTTCCCCAAACGAATTTTTATACAACCCTTTTTAATTGCTTACGGTCTTCATCGTCATAATTTTGTTCCGTATGAGACAAAAAAAATGTTATTTTGAAATTGTGCGTTGAATAAGAGAGAAGGAGAGAGAAAGAGAGAGAGAGAGAGAAAGAGAGAGAGAGAGAGAGAGAGAAACCAAACGAGAAGAACAGCTCATTTGAAATGAAATGAACATTCTTTGGAAAAACAAACTGTACAATTATTTTGATAAAATATTGACTGATTGGTTAAAATGTGTTTTCATTGCTTCAAAATACTTTGAATTTGTATGAAATGTTTTCCTGTCTTGTTGAAAATAAAATGCTTGTTTAAATTTTTCGACGCACTTTATTCAGAACGCACTTAACAAGAAACATCTTTATACATAGATGTGAATGAAATAAAATATAATCAAAATGTTAAATGAATTTTAACCAAAAATAAAGCGCAGCTGATTTCAAAATCTGCTCATTTATTCATTGCACCTGTGGCAAATGACAATTATGTTAATCATTTGACTGAGTGCAAATAGAATTGATATTGACGGTGCAAAATTCTTTCATTTTCTTTTTGATTTCGATTTTATTCACTGAAAAGGATAGAAACGTGAGGAGAAAGAGAGGGCGAGAAAGAGGGAGAGAGAGTGAAAGAGAGTGAGAGATAATAGAGAGAGAGAGATGGAGATAGAGAGAGAGATAGAGAGAGATAAAATAAAAGTGAAAAGAAGTGAAAGAAAGTGATAAAGAGGAAGAGAGAAAGAGAAAGCGGAAAAGAGTAAAAAACACTGAGAAGCAGCGAGATTTCTTTTCGAGCAGATTTTGTTTTTCTCTTTATCCATACAACACCTGTGAACAACCTTTAATTTTATTCATTTTACAATGTGTCGATCGTATTTGTGTGCAAAAATTGAATGAACGACAAAAAAAAAAAGTATCAAATTAAAATCAGTCAAATATTTAATTGAAAACTTTAGAAGACGACTGTCTCAGGGGAAGTGTGATGCCTTAAGCATTACATAATTAGACAAGGAGACAAGTAGACAAGTTCAAAAGCAAATTACGCATAGAACCTTGTTTGCTACTAAATATGCACCGATTTGTTGATGTGTTTGGTATGGTTGCAAATAATGAAAGGTACGAGATAATAAGTTGTTAAAAAAACAACAAAAATTCGATAAATCATTTTCGCCAAGTTAATATCGGCGTTGACACTTTATATTGACTTTTCGCCCAAAATATTGCAATAATGAAATTACAACGATAACATCATGTCAAAATGCAATGGATCATCAAGATGCAATACACCTTTGTACATTTATTATAGAAACACTTGTGAGAATTTCAGTTTTGAATTGCACTAAAATCCAAAACGTTATACAAACCAAACAACTACACTACTCGTTTGTGAAACAGTCTCTGTTTTACTAGATCTGAAAATAGAAAATTTTTGGAACCAAAATAAGCATGGCGAATAGAATTATGTGCAAATCATTGATTTGGAAAATTGAGGTTGATGGATGGATAGCATCGTTGCCTCTCACTTGATTCTTCTAATTTACTTTCCGCTGTGAATGCTCCTTCATTCACCATACCATATACCATCGATGTCATCGTCGTAGTCATCGTCTTCGACTTCGTCGCCGATGCATATATATATATATATATATTTCTTTTGAGAGTTATCTATAGCACATTTTAAACACACTGCTGCCATTGCCAAAGTCATTTTGTATTTGCATTTGGTCTCCTGTTTATTTTAACGTTATGTAAGTACTTGGAATTCACATTGAGTGAGAAATTGCTTGCAAATCAGATATATTCAGTTGAAGCCCGAAAAATATCTGAATTTTGTATGACAGAGTTGTGAACATGTAATTTATTATCGTAAACATAGAGATATAGTAAGAAATAGAGACATAGAGAAGGAGAGGAAGAGAGAGAGAAGAGAGAGAGAGAGAGAGAGAGAGAGAGGGAGAGAGAGAGGGGGGTGAGAGGGAGAGAGAGAGAGAGGGAGAGAGAGGGATAAAGAGGGATAGAGACGAGGAAGAGTGAGGTAGAGAGAGAGAGAGGAAGAGAGAGAGGGAGGGAGAGAGCGAGCGAGCGAGCGAGAGAGGGAATAGAAAGAGAGATGTTGAATTTGCCCCGTGTTCACTCTTCGGTAATGAATAATTGAAGGAATATCAATGTAACTTATTCGACATCATCCTGTCCGAAAGTTTGCTCATATTTTTGTTGTTGTTGTTGTTGTTTTTGTGATGCTTGAAAGGGATTTTTTTGTTGATTAGGTTGGCAAAATTAAATGTATCATTCGTTGCAACATTTTGGTCAATTTTTCAATTTCAAAACCTTTCGATGTGTGCGATATTTATGGAATAGATTTTTAGACAGTGAAATGTTGAAAGTTTTGATTTCATTTTTTTTTTTTTTAGTTTGTCTCCTTTTTCTTCTTCCTCTTCTTTGCTTTCATTTTCGTCATTTCATGGCAATTGACAACAGTATAGAATTTAAACATGAAAATAGCTGATGAACTGGAACTCGATGTGAAAAAGAAATATTATGCTGAGCATAGCATAAAAGCATTAAAACGCTTCCGTTTCAACTTAGTTACTTTAAACATTAAGTTTTCCATGTTCGTCGTTTTTCTTTTTACACGTTGCTGCTCGAAAATGGTTAGATTCGGCTTGAACACTTGAAATAAATGACAGCGTCTGTATTATAGACGATTGAACATATTTCAATTTCGTAAATTGATAGTCCAGCAGACGTTGGACACACACTCAAAAAAGAGAAAAAAAAAAAAAAAGGAAAAAATCCCCTTTTTTACATAGAAAAGCTGGAAAGGCACCACAAAAATTCATTTCTCCATTGAATCACACAACTATCCAAGATTATATATATTTTTTTTTTCTCTATTCTTTGTATTTTCATAGTATTGATTAAAAGCCAATAGAAGAAAAAAGAAAACAGAATGAAGCAAATGCCAAAAAATGATGGCGCAAGTAAAAAAAAAAAAAAAAAAAAAAAAAATATGAAATTCATAACAAAAGTAGAGTAAAAAAAAAAGAATTGGTTAGCAATTTGGAGAAAAAATACGAAATAAAACGAACGTTGTTGCAATCATTGCAATAAAATGTTTCGAGGAACGATTTAGTGTTTCGAAGAAACAAGCAAAAATGTGAGTGGAAATCGGTAAAGTCGATACCATCGAATACGAACAGATATTCTGAAATTCGAACGGTATTTGATGTGTATGGCAAAGCAAAATATGAAATCTATTCGATAAAATATCGCTTATCGTTTGCTATTGCCATTTATTTTTCGCACTTAGACGAATCACGTACTTCAATTGCGATATATAGATTTTTCAAGATGTTTTTTTCTTTTTTTTTTTCTTTTCTTTGGTTTTCTTTTTCCTTTTTTTTCTTCTTCATCGTTCGTTTGTATTGCGCACGGTTCAAAGGCAATATTTCAATTTTTGACCGAATCACATTTTACAATTCGACAGAGCAAAATAGACGAGATTATTAATGTGAATTCAACATTCAGCCGACTTTGTGTTGTTTGTTTTTCGCACGATTTTCATGAAAATCGCAATAAATTTAAATTTTTCTTGGTATTTATTGGATTATCAAGCGCACATGCGCTCGCGCACACAAATGTCATTCTGACAGTAAGCTTAATCTTTTCACTTCAATCGATGATCATGCCAGTTTGAAGCGTTTAAACAACTATTTATGCTTAATGTTTGCATCAAAAATATTTTATTTTCATTTTACTTGTTTTTCTCATTCTGTTTCTTGCATTACTTCTCTTTTTCTTCCTTTCTTCTCTTTCTTCTCTCTTTTTTTCCTTTTCTCTCTTTCCCTCTCTTTCCCCCTCTTTCTATCTCACGCTTTTTCTCTCTCTCTCTCTCTCTCACACTTTCTCTATCTTTTTCTCTCTGTCTCTGTCTCTCTCTTTCTCTCTCTCTCTATCTCTCTCTATCTCTCTCTATCTCTCTCTATTTCTCTCTTTCTCTCTCTTTCTCTATCTCTCTTATCTCTTTCACTATTTTTCGCCTCTTTTACGGTTTTTTTCTCTCTATTTCTCTCTTTTATCTCTTTCTAGCACTCACTCTATCATTCACCTCAATCAGACGGTCGTGCTTTGATGGAAAATTGTACAATATGCGGTACCCAATAACTTCAAATGGATTTCACTTCAAAGGCTGAGAAAAAGGCTGCATTTTTCACAAAAGATTTTTACGCGATTATTATGGTTTTGCTATATGCACATCTAAGTGTACAAAATGTGAACGCGCGATTTGGTTGTCGTTGCTGCATTTTATGAGTGCTCTTTATTTTATTGCTTTTTTTTTTCTTCTGTTAAATCCAGTTTTGATGCCATTTCATTTGTTAATCTTACGGTTTTCGTCTTGAAATGGTTTCTTTGTTTTCATGACTTTATATTGTTTCCTGAACATTGAATCAATGTGTTTTCAGCATTCTTCTTTGCTTTGTTAAATTGTTTTAAACGCTTTTTAAACAGTTGTTAAGATATCTCTCTCTCTCTCTCTCTCTCTTATTCTCTCTCTCCCTCTTTCTCTCTCTCTCTCTCTTCTCTCTCTCTCTCTCTCTCTCTCTCTCTCTCTCTCTCTCTGTGTGTGTGATCTCCCTTCCTCTTTTCTTGACTTGTTCACAGCTATACAGAGCATGAAATGGTCGACAATTATGAAAAGTGCTTTTTAACAACAAGTCTTGATATAACGACAAGGAACAGCTTTACAGAACTTTAAATTTATCTCTTTTTTTTGGCGTGTATCTACCATTTTCACTTAAATAGTGGTGTCATATCGGTTTGCTTTTATTTCAGCCACTGTTTTATGCACATATAAACCATTTAAAATGCTTTTCAATTCGTTTATAAAATGCTTTGTTGTTGTTACTTTTCTTTTAAAGACATTTTTTCTTGTATTTATTCAAACGTGCAAACAAAACAATGAAGAAAAGAAAGAAAATCAAAAACTAAAATGGGAGAAAAGTTAGTTTTTCTCTACGTATAAAACGCAAAAAACTAAATTGTTTCTTATCACAGAAATTCCATTTTTTAAAGAACAATTTTCGTCTATTATCTTCAATCCAATAAACTCAATGCGAGAAAACTTATAAAAAAAAAAAAAACATTCCTTTATTATAAAAAAACATTCCAATTGCTGACAATGACGGAAAATTTTTCAAGAAAATTCATTTTCACAAATTTTTCGTTAGTTTTATCAAGTTTATTTAGCGATTGATGACATAGAAACCGAACAATATATACACAAATCAATTTGCCAATCATTTTAAATTGAAGAAATGTAGCCAAAGTTTGAATTAAGTAATGAACAAAGTTTTATACCATAAAAATTAAATTTAGAAATTAGTTTTCAATTAAATAATGTGGAAGATCCCCTTAATTGTTTCATCATGATAAATTTAATAGCCGAATGAATAAGAGAATAATCCTTTTTCCTTACTTGTTCTAGTTCTCGTTACTCTCTCTCTCTCTCTCTCTCTCTCTCTCTCTCTCTCTCTCTCTCTCGGTGTGTGTGTGTGTGTGTGTGTTGGTCTGTCTTCCTTTCTCTTTGTGTCTCCTTCCCACTCCATAACGTTAGAAAGGTTTAAATTGGTTGCATATCAAATGTGATGGCACCATTGAAAAATTGGTCAAAAGTCACCAGAGAACATATTAACACAAATGCTGCCATTGGATTAGCCTTTGTATGACATTTAAAATGCGTTACGCCGACTAAAAGTTTCAAGTGAAGCAAAGTTTCAATAACACACATCGAATAAAATTCAACCATTGAAAAACATACACATTTTAAGCATAGAATGATTCAAACAACGATGTATATATATATATGAATGGATGTCTAAATTGTGAAGAAAATGCGGCAAGGAAATTATTTGTCACTTGTGCTATTAAAAAGTTTTTCCTTTTTCTCGTAAATCTGTATCGCATTTCCGTTGGTGTGTATTTGCCAACATCCCTCACGAGATACCGAATGGAAAACCGAAAATTTAATGTGCGCTTAACGCATCGCAGCACAGTTCAAGACAAAATTTCAATGAATAGAAGTAAGCAGACACAAAGATAACTCTCACTCTCACCCACACCCATACATACAATTTTTCGAGGCTGCCACCACTAGACACATCGAATAACTTTCGTGCAAATAATTTTCTTTTTTTTTTTTTGTTCTTCTTGACAAAATACAAAGTGGCGCGCGACCGAATAAGCCAGCGAACGAATGAAAAACAAAATGCGGTAATAATTGAAAATTGTTTGTAAGACATACCGCAAATCGTACGGTTTAAAGAACGACAAAAATGGAGATTTAAAACAATGATGACGATGATGGGGTGTACGTTTTTTTTTTTTTTTTTTTTTTTTAAACATTGTTTGGCTTATATTTTGTGCCTTTCCTGTTGTCATTCGATGATAACACAAACTCAAATAACAAGCGACTAGGCGCATTGTGATGCTTTCAATATTATTCAATTGGATGAGACGTGATTATGTCATTGCATGGCTGCTTTTCTTTTTAAATTTTCATTCATTTCTTTTATTTTTTTTTTCTTCTTCTTCTTCTTCTTCCCATTCGATTACATTCATTTTCAGTTACTGATACAAAATAAAGAAAAGTTAAAAAAAAACGACGAGAACAAGAAGAGAAGAAAAAAAAACACCCATTGCGTAATTTCAAGTAAAATCCCTTGAAACAGCAATCAGTTTTTGGAAAATTTGAAAGTGCCATGAAATTGCATTTACCAAAATGTATCTCTCGTTACGATGAATATTTGATTTATTTGTCGGATTTCTACGATTCACTTTTCCGCTCATAACACTGTGTGTTGAAATATATTGAAATTGAACAAAATTTTTAAAATATGAAATCAATTGAAACATATTATTTTTTTTAACCCATTTTTTGAGTGAACGTTTACAGTAGATATTCTTTTTTAGCATGTTCGACAGAGACCAGAAAATGAAATATTTTTGACTGATCATAATGAAAACATATTTTATGGACGGTTTGTATCTTTCAATAGGTTTGTACAATGTTCATTCAGTTCTTATAAAAGTTAAGCATTTTGCTATTAAGATTTTTAAAATGTTACGTAAACCGGTTCTCAAAAATTGGATAAATTGAGGGAATTTGACTTGCAGTGGAGAAAAGCTTATCTTACGAAATCATCATCTTTCGTTTTAATGAAAAATCTCTTCTTTTGAAATAAACTAATTTAGATACAGATTTCTTCCTTACTTTGTATAGATTTTCCCATTTTTTTTATTATAAAATGTGAATGTTTTTTATTTCCATGGAAATGATCCCGAAATAATAATAAATATGATTTCCATTCGGGAAAAGTTCATCTTATAATTATAAGACCATTCATTTGTTCTCATTTTTCTTTGTGTATCGATATATTGTACTATCATTAGCTTGATTTTTTTTTTTTCAATGCTATTCCATTTGTTGCACACACTCACACCAATTATTGGTGAATTTTTATTATTTGAGAGTATGTATTGATTTTCCTAATATGTGAAATCTTTTTGTGTTCACGTTTTTCAGAGGGATATCTACGAAATTTTCTTCTTTTACTTTGTCTTTTTCTCTTCGTCTTCAACCCTCTTATTCACCCTATCTATCTCTCTTTCTCTTTCTTTCTCTCTCTTTCTCTCTCTCTCTCTCTTTTCTCTCCTTTTCTCTCCTTTTCTCTCTCTTCCTCTCTCTTTCTCTCTCTTTCGCTCTCTCTATTTCTCTCTCTTTTTCTCTTTTTCGCTCTCTATTTCTCTCTCTCTTTGTCTCTCTCTCTCTTTGTATCTCTCTCTCTCTCTCTCTCTCTCTCTCTCTTTGTCTCTCTTTCTTTGTGTCTCTCTATTCTTTCTTTTATAATCAACCGCTTTCTCCTTTTTCCATTTTTTCACTTTTGCAATTGGATTCATTTGTCTTGTTGTTCGTTTTGATTTTTTTTTTTTTTTTTTTTTTTATCTCTTTGCCATAATTTGAAGCATCTTTGCGATATAAGATATAAATATTGTCAGAATGAAGATGATAGTAGTAGCATCAATGGCAGCAGCAAACAAAGTTTTCCGAAAAGACGAAAATAAATGCATGACAAACGAATAGCGGAAAGGAAAAGCGAATATTGAATTAGTTTTTGTGTTTCGCTGAATTTTTGTCGGCAGTAAAAGTAAGAACGTGAAATTGAAATCGATTCTTAGCGACCAAATTCTTGTAATATAGATACGGTATACGATTCTTTTACAATTCCGACTAAAATATTTTTGCATTTTTTTATATTAAATCAAAATGTGAAACAAAAAACAAAAACAAAAAAAATTGTTCATTTTTTTCCTGTTCGTGTTGATGTCTCTGGAGGAATGTGCCTGTTGTTGGTAATATAAAATTATTCCGTGATACTTTCGTTGGATCGTAATATGTTGGCGTTACAAGAGTAGCAAATACAGAAATACGATTTGCTAGAAATGGCATTTTAAATACACATCTGCAAATATACATGGCATATAAATAATTTATGACAATGACAATGGTTGTGCACGAGAACCGAACGTATCAGACTCATTTTTTTCTTTCTTTTTCTTGTTGTTGTTGTTCTTTGTGTGGAAAAAAGTAACCGAATTGAATATAGTATTGGAATTAATGTGCACTGGGTGATCGATTACTTTGCTTCATCGAAAATTCCATGGCATGCAATTGATTTTCACTGCTATTCCAGTTTAGCTCTAAATGTATTTTCATTATAATGCTCCTTTGCGTTCATGTTTGCCAATCATTCTCCTCTCTCTCTCTCTCTCTCTCTCTCTCTCTCTTTCGCTTTCTTCTTTAGCAATGTATTGTATAAATTAAACATAGTGCAATGTGGAATGGCACTTTATGCCAAAGTGCGATAAACCAGGGTGTGAACAAAATATCCCTAACAAAAACCCGATTCCTAACCCGATTTTATGATTTTTCACTTGTGTTCGCCATTCAAACATGCTACACCGTCTTCCCGTTTGAAATCTATTAAGAAAAACTTGTTTTCTACCGTATGATTTTCGTTTTATGTGTGGGTTAAGCATGGCGAACATTTTGGTTCAACGACGCCAGTAACAATATGAATTACTGTCCGCGCCTTATTTCCATTCTTTCATTCGAATACGATTTATGACAAAAACTCGTACGGCAAAATGATAAAATATTATTAATAATAAAAGAAGGAGCATTGAATAGAAAACGAACGAATGAACGAATCAACGAAAATAAAAAGCGACAAAATTATTCGCGCTTCTAGTTCACTAAATACGGTGAAATTTGGTTTCTTGCTGTGCGCTTTTGCATTGGTTTGAGCAAACCTTTATCGTGTAACGATAAATTTAATGTGAGGGTAAAATGCGGTAACGTTGACTGGTTTCATTTTCTCTCATCGCTCATTGTGTGTGAATTTACATTATTCCGTTACTTTTCTGGTTTCTCATTTCCCAATGAATCGGACATATTCTTTTCTATCTCAGACCACTTACTCTCTCTCTCTCTCTCACTCTCCCTCTCCCCCTCTCTCTCTCTCTCTCTCTCTCTCTCTCTCTCTCTCTCTCTCTCTCTCTCTCTCTCTCTCTCTCTCAATCTCAATCTCTCTCTCTCTCTCTCTCTCTCTCTCTCAATCTCAATCTCAATCTCTCTCTCTCCCTCTCTCTCTCTCTCTCTCAATATCTCTCTCTCTCAATATCTCTCTCTCTCTCTCAATATCTCTCTCTCTCTCAATATCTCTCTCTCTCTCACTACCTCTCTCTCTCTCATTCTCACTCTCTCTCCCTCTCTCTCTCGTCTCTCCCACTCTGCCTTTTATGTTTTTTTGTGTCTGGTTACATTAAGTGTTTTGTACCAACCAAATGACTTTATTCGGCACATTTCAATATGATTTTTTTGCGATTAATTTCGATGTTCAATCAAAATATCCGTTTTGTGTTTTAATTGAAGGTGTGTTCAAAGCACTTAGTATGGCAGTTTGCATATCATAATGGCTGAAGAATAATAAACGTAGCCTCCATTGTTGTAGTTGGTGGTCATCGTCTTTATCGTGTTGAAATTCCTTGGTTGCGCTTTTCTTTATTGCCTTATTGTTGTCACAATGTTGTTTATCGTTCGAACATTCCGAACGCTATCGTTTTCTTCTTTTCTCTCTTTTTTTCTTTTCAATTTTTCGCTTTTATTTGGAATATATAGCTTTTCGTTCTGTTTTGTTTTATCGTTGATCAAACGGCAATCTAAAGTCAGTCCAAGGAAATGGGAATGGCTTCTCCATTATGGAATGCTTAATTTTGATTTTATGCCAACAAAAGCATGAATAACACCAATAATAGTAATATAAAAAACAAATATTTTGTTAACTTGGCAATTCACAGGTGGTTCTTTTTTTTTCTATTTTTTATTCTTTTTTTTTTTTTCTTTCATTTTCCTTTTATTATTATTTTTTCTTTGAATTTTTGGTGTGGCTTTTAAGTGATTTCCATAATAATTGTGTTATAATAACTGGACTTTTATTCTAGCGAAACATTACATGTACAAAGTGACAATTTACTCACAATGAATTATTGCCTATTTAATATAATAATATAGCTCATGCTGTTTCAATGAAAATATCAAATGATTTTGAATACCATACAATTGTTTATTGTTTCATTTTACATCAATAGTAAGAAATCAAAATCGTTAACAAAAACAATATAACGAAATGAAATGTGGCAAACCAAATGTATGCCATATGTATCTCAAATTGAATCGAATTGACAGGTTGTTTATGTTGGAAAATGTGAAAATGAAATGAAATAATGGGCATAGCAAACAAAACACCGTCTTTTGACATGCCACACAAAATGATAGTGTGTCAGTGCATAGGTTTCGGTTGAAAATCGAAGTAGTCTAATTGAATTTGGATGTGCTTATTGATGTTGAAAGGCAAAAAAAAAAAAAACAGACTCGCACAAACACTCACATATATAAAATATCGAGCCATGACTCGAAAACTTTATCAATTTCAATAAACTGGTTACTTTTTGAAATTCAAAAATAGACAGTACTTTGACATGTTGTTCGCACTCTCACTCTCATTCTCATTTCAATTTTCAGATTATATCTTCATTCAGTTGCATGGCAAAATTGAATGCTGATTTTCCTGTTAATTGTTTTATCATTGAGTATTCTAGACCAGGACATTTTTCGCACTGTTGCTCAATGCTCAATTTCTCATTCTATCATTCTCTTCGTTTAGACACTCACACTCCTCTTCATACATTTGCTCCCTTCAATTCTTCTTTCAAAACCATTCGCATTCTATCTGCGAGAAGTGACAGTCTTTCGTCCTCTTTTCTCCTTCTCTCTCTCTTCTCTCTTTCTCTTTCTCTTTCTCTTTCTCTCTCTCTCTTTCTCTTTCTCTTTCTCTTTCTCTCTTTCTCTCTCTCTCTTCTCTCTTTCTCTTTCTCTTTCTCTTTCTCTCTCTCTCTCTCTCTCTCTCTCTTCACTCTCTTTCTCTCTCTTCTCTCTCCTCTCTATCCTCTCTATCTCTCTCTCATACTCTCTCTGTCTCGCTCTCTCTCTCGCTCTCTTCTCTATCAATTTCTCGCCATCCACTTAAACATTCCAAAATTGTTTACAACATTTCTGTATACTTCCCTCAATCTTGAATGCTATTCCATGCCACACAATATTTTATGGAAATTTTCGGCTAATCAGAAAATTTGAATACACAAATTCGAAACATGCATAATAAACACTTGAAGATTTTTGGAATTGATTTGGATGAATTGAACTGATAACAAACATGCAAATCGCAATGAAACCAATTTCACTCACATCATCATTGTTATACACACAGATAAACATTTTCCAACATAATAAATGGAAATGTTGACATTGTAAACTAAGTTGCCAATACAACAGATTTACATAAGATCCATTATTGATGGGACTATTTTGGATAAACAACTGTTTCTCTATCATTATTTTTGTTTTTGTTTTTGTGAATATTCCTCCCTACACTGATTAAAATTTGGTCTCACTGACAAAAAATAAATAGACGATCTAATTTATTGTATTGTATTACCTGCTTATGATTCATGACTATTGAATTTCATTTTTTTTTTTCTTTCACTTCATCAAATCGTCCCCATCAATTCGATCTTGATGTCTGTCAAATGATTTTATCTGAAATATTCATATCACGGCATAATTTAGTGACCGCCCCTCCTTTTATTGTTCAAAAAAAAAAAAAAAAAAATTTATTCTTGGTTTTAATCAAGAAAAACATAATATCAGAAATTACTCCAATCGTATTTTATTGTTTTTCATTTACTTTTTCAAAAAGCAAAATAAAAATATATGTTGAAAATGTTCAAGTTGAAATTCAGTCGGTACTTTGGTTTGCGATGCTTCGATTACATAATCATGTTGTGTATTGCTTGTAATTTCTTTTTTTTTCACGTTTTTGTGAATTGTTTTTTTTTTTACTTTTTTCCAGTTGAAATTCAATTCGTGCCATTTACAGCCAGTCGATTTCACATTGAGATGACATTAATAAACTTAATTAACCGGAAAATCCATTAGTTCTTGATACATGTATGTATGTGAGTGTGTTGTTTGCAAGTTTCACATATACCGTGGCTAACTTTTTCGTTGGTTTTTGCCATTTCAAAAAAAAAAAAAAAAAAAAAAAAAAATCCTTTTCTTACCATTTACCCTTCTCTCGAACAAACTTTCCATGTTCATGGTTGTAAATAGTTTTTTTTTTTTCATATTCCTTTTGCTACTCGGTTTATTCTTTTCTAAATAAGAATAGGGAATACAAAGAGGCGGAAAAAAAATGAATGAGAATACAAGAAAAAAATGCTATGAAATTGGAACATATTGGAACAACTTTCAACTCATATACTCAATGAACAACGCTTAGTGAATAAATAGCCTGTATAAAACATCTTTATAGCAATTTCAAACACAGCGTAAATAAAGAGAACGTTTTGAGTTTTTTCTTTAAATATATAAAGAGAGAGAGAGAGAGAGAGAGAGAGAGAGAGAGAGAGAGAGAGAGAAAGGTAGACGGAGAGAAAGGGAGAGAAAGGTAGGGAAAGAGCGAAATAACAATGCGAAAAAGAAAAGAAATTGGAAAAAAGGAATGGAAAAATTGAATGAATTTTGGTGTTCAAACTTGCTAGTACTTGAATGTTTTATCCGTTGGTCATAACATGTGATCAACCATTTTACCTTTCATTCAGTTAAATTTTCAATAGGCCATGCTTTAAAACGGATCTGACAAGAAAAAAAACTGATTTTACGGTATCAATGAAGTTCTTGCAAATCCCTCAAATAAGTTTATTAATATTCGATGTGAAATTTCAAAGAAGAAAAAAAAAAATTTGATTCAAGCATATATATATATATATTTTGTTTTTCGCCGAAGCATATCTTAGAGATCAGAGAATGTTATAGTAGCCATGATTGGTTTGCATTGAAATCAATTTAAAAGCATCATAAAATGTGCATGAATTTATCCGCTTGTCGCCGGAATTATATAGCGTCAGGCATGTAGAAAAACGACATCGTCTATAAATTATAATTGAACAAATTGATGCTTAGCCCTTTTTTTTCATTCAAAAGTTCTTTTTTTTCTTCTTCTTGTGTGCAAAAAAGTGAATATCGCTTTGAATTATAGTAATTATGCTGAACGAGAAACGTTCACTGTGTCAATTAACACAAAAATGCCGACAACTAACGAGTAGTATATTCTAGACGAAAGGAAAAGAATAGAAAGGGAAGAAAACGGAAAGATGAGACAGAGAGAAGGAGAGAGAAGGAGAGAGAGGGAGAGAGAGGGAGAGAGAGGGAGAGAGGGAGAGAGACAGGGAGAGAGAGAAAAAAAAAAAGGCACTAGCAGACTGCGACAGACTTCGATTAAATTGAGGAAAAACTGTCATCGCTCATCGGTCGATTGATTGAAAATTTATGCTTGAGAAATTGAAATTGAATACGGAGAAACGAAAGACTTGATCACTACCAATGTATATATAATAGACTGAGATGATTTTCTTCTTTTTTCACTACCAATAAATATGTAAATTCCACTCTAGGTTTCCAAATGAAAACATGGAGCGACAATAGTACATTTTTGCTTTTATGTCGTCGGCGTCGTCGTCGTCGTCGTCGTCGTCGTGTGTGTGTGTGTGTGTCTGTATATGTATTGTCGCTTGAAATAGCAGACACATTTTGTAACGATATGCCACTGTAAGTTTATACCAAACTATATGCATGTTGCAGTGTCAGTGTGGGCCTCCTTCATTCAAGATTCAATGAAACTCTTTCAATATTTTCTATTTTATTTGAATATTTTCAATTTGAAATGTTCAAGTGGCATAGATATCACATCGTGTATGTAGTGTAAATTGATTTTTGTCTTACTTATGCACACAGAGAGAGAAAGAGAGAGAGGAAGAGAGAGAAAGAGAGAGAAAGAGAGAGAGAGAGAAATAGAGAGAGAGAGGAACAACGAATGTTACACATCGTTCATTTTATACATTTTTCCTTTATTTTGCAATGAGATTTTGGTGCATCAGATGGCAGACACAACACAACCCCATCATTTCAACAAAATTATTTCGCCGATAACAATCTGAATTGCGGGATTGTCATTGGTTATGTTATAGTCGTTTAATGCACCCATATAAATTGGAATGAAAAAAAAAAAATAGGCAATTACGCTGGATTTTGTGACAAAATAATTCGTCACAA
>JAQOWM010000438.1:1122500-1277500 GCA_029041755.1 Resseliella maxima
TCTCTTTTGTAACTATTTAATCCATTGTTCATTAAATATGCGCCCATGTAATGTGAACGAAAATAAGATGAATGCAGCAGAACGAAAAGGGAAAGGAGATGAATGAGAGAATGAGTATTTACCGCATCATTGGAAGCAAATTATTTTCATATGAAAAGCGTTTGCAAAATCAGGCCAAAGGAAGGAACAAAACAACAACAATAACGACAACTATGATGACGAAAAAGCCCATGAAACAGCTGTGTATGAACGGACGATGGTGGCATGATACTCAACGGTGGTGTTGAAAATAAGCGAATGAAATGGGAAAATGACGAAAACTCTTATAATTAATTACCATCAATCTCAAATACATTCATCCATTTTGACCCGATAGAAGTATTTATCGACAAACATATAGACGCAACGAAAATAAGATAGAGAGAGAGAGAGGGAGAGAGAGAGAGAGAGAGAGAGAGAGAGAGAGAGCGAGAGTGAGAGCAAAAGAGAAAGGAATATAGGCACATTGATACCAATGCCAAGGCGTTTGCACCTCAGTCGCCAGGACTTAAATGCCTGTAACTATGTGCATAAAATATTTGGTGAAGCTAAACGCTGTGTGCTCCACTCATTTTAGATAAGTTTTGTGTTTCTTCTCTCTGTTTTTATTTTACTTTGTCAAATTCTCTCACATTGTTTTGGCAAACCATGCCAGACTAAACTTTGTCCCAATATATAAAGAAGATAGAGAAGAAAAAAAAAAACAAAAACAAAAAACCACAACCATTCATTCATTGAAAACGTAATATAATCCATTGCGGAATCAATTCGATCATTAATATCATTAATTGGAAAATGGCATTGTTCACAATTCACGTGCTGTTACCGTACTAATTTCTTCTCGAACTATTAAATTAGCCAACACCTGACACGATTATCTGAATTTAACGAAATAATTGATTGAAAATTTTCCTTCTCTCTCTCTCTTTCTCTTTCTCTCTTCCTCTCTCTTTCTCTCTTCCTCTCTCTCTCTCTCTCTCTCTCTCTTTCAAATAGAAAGTTTCTATCAAAATTCGATAATTGTAATCTAATTTGTATTGATTTTTTCATTAAATTGATTCAGACGTTGCACAAATTATTACCATTTAATACCAATCTATTATTTTAGATGAATTATTTTTTTATTGTTTGCTATTTAACGTTTACAATTTATCATTTATACATTCATTGAAAATACTGAATATTTAATAATTTTATCATAAATTCCAATGAATTTTTTTTTTTTTATTTTTTTTTTGCACTGAAATTCTCTTCAAAATATGGCATGTTTAATATAATTAAAAACAAATATATCATCTCAGTCAAATTGTGTATGCAGAAACATTTTGAAACTAATTCAAAACATATAGTCCGTGCTTTTCTCAACTTTCATATTTTGGTCATGCTTTGTCATCCTGCTGAAGTTCAACTATACAGAGCAATGTCTTCATTCTTAATTTTATTTGAAGAAAAATTTCGACACACATTTGAAACAAGAAAATAATCGAAAGAAAAAAAACCGTAGAAAATCAGGAAAGAGAAAAAAGAAAAATAATATAATAAATTAAAATCAATATTCGAAACGAATAACCATTTAAAATGATATCATGTGGATAAAGTAATAAAAAAATTTTTTTAAATGCATTGTCGATAATGCAGATTTCAATATACTTAACAATGATGCGTTGGTAATGATGTTCGAAATTCGAAATGTCATTTATGCTCAATGTGAACTCTGATATGTGTAGTGTGCGAAATGAAGAAAGAAATAGCGATAAATTGACAGAAACCAATGTAATTAACAAATCATCATTTGTTGGCAAATATTTAGTGCATTGAATAAATAAAACGATAAACGAAGAAATTTTCGTGAAACTAATAAACATACAAAATTTGTTAGAGTGAGAAAAGAAAAAATACACACACGCACAAATATCCTTTAGTTTTGCATTGAATTTTGATTGTTTAAGACGGTGGTATTTTAACGCATAAGCAATAGTTATCAATCGGCCGTATCCGATTGATAGCAAATAATTTTTTTTTTTGTAAAGTTTTTTAGACGGTTTTATAATTAGTGCCAAAAAGTATTTGAAGATGCCAGCCGCCACCGAGCAACCGGCGGCTAAAAAAGAGCGAGAAGAACTGCTTTGGCAGTCTCTCAAAGAGCATATAATGAGGGAACGACAAAAAATTAAAGAAGGTAAATTGTGTTTATGCACCAATGTTTCGTGTTATGCACCAAATTATTCGATATTTCATTTGAAAAAATTTCGTATTTATTAATAATTATTTTTATCATTTAGAACAAGAGGCTGAAGTGGAAGAAGAACGTTTAAGAAAAGAGCGAGAAGAACGTGATCGACAGGATGCAATGACACTTGGTGAAACAAAAGAACAAATTCAAATTCTTAATACACGATTAACGGAATTGCGAAATGAGAAGCAAACATTGTTTTTGCGACTCAAAAAAGTGTTGAATGAAGATGAAATTCGAAAAAAACAACAACAACAAAAGGATAGGTGAAACCGTTCACAATAGCGATGCGAATGTACACTTTTTTTTCATTTGTAATGTTTTTTTCCCTCCTCCCGTAAATTTATAGCGAAATGTTTGCATTTCAAAGTATTGTTCAGCAACAAGGTCAACATCAACAAATATTTTTGCCACCGCGAGCACCACAACTCATGCAAAAGGTAATCATTTTCAAAAAGAATCTGAATTGTTTTAAATATTAATTTGAAGTGAAATTTATGCAGATAGTTGTAAATTTCACATTGAGAGAGTAGAGCACGATCATTAGCTTGTGGGACGCACATTTTCATGCGATTTTGTGTGCACCGTACGTTTCCATAGAATAATGTTTTTATTTTCGAACTAATGGTGAAATTTTCAGCCATGTTTATATAAATCTGTGGACAGACAACATTTATACAAAAGACTGTCTTGGAAATTGAACAATTTTGACACTTTTCGAATTTATTTCATCGATTTCATTCTTTTTCTTTTTTTAGTATTTGCAAAGTGGACCACCGCCAATGAGTGGTATTGCAACGCCACCAAATAAACGAGGCCGAAGCCCATCGCCAACACCTCAGTATTATAAGGCTAGCAATCCACCTTATCCGCCAAGTCAAAGTAAGTTCCATTTGGAAAATAACAAATTTTCCCATTGAATATGTGCAAATTAACTCTCTATTCAACTCAAATCATAATCAAAAATGTACAAAACTACGCATTTTATTGTTATGGAATTTATTCGTTCACAAATTTTTTTAACAATTAAATTTGCGAAAATTGATTAGCATGCTCAAAAATTAAAAAATTGAACTTTGATCAAAAAAAAAAGTAAAAAAAAATTTTGTAATTGAAAAAATTGAATGAATTCATTTGAATATTGAACAAAAACAAACCCACACTTATTTTCACAGAACATGAGGATGGCAGACGAAGCGGTGAAATTGCTCGTACTGTCCTATGGAACAGTGAGTTTTCTTTTTTTAACAAAACCATTGTTAAACCCATTTTTTTATTTTTTATTTTTTTAATTTCTTCTCTAAGCAATCAGATAAAAAGACACACACTCATACACATACACATACACAAAAACACAAATAAACACAGAAATAAATACACACAGAGACAAATTTTACATGAAAAATATACAAACCAAATTGGCTTTCTACATTTATGCACTTTCTAAATTCAAACCCTTCAAAATTTACAAATACTCACAATTTAAAAGAAAAAAAAAAAAAAAAAAACATTTCGACATTTGCTTATTATCATTGTTATTTATTGAAATTTTCGATTGTTTTCGCTTCATTTATTTTATGTTTGAAAAATGTATACATAAATGTTTCTATTTTATTCATTTTCTTAAATTTTCTAATAACTATTGCATGAAAATTTACAGAACCAACATACCAAAATCCACCAGGAACACTTTATTATCCGTCCAATTCACAAGATTCACGTCAATCAATTGTGTATCCATATGCACCGAATTTAAATATTCCAATGATGTCATCGTATCATCAAGAATTATCACAACAACAAGCCCAATCACAAGCTTTATCGTCCGAACAGGTAAATTAAATCTATTTCATTAAAAAAAAAAAAAAAACGACAATAGCAATACAAAAAATACAAAAAAAAGTCACGTTAATCAAGTCCAAAACACTTGTTTAAATCAGATTTTCTTGTTTGAAGCACAAGAGAAAAATTGTATTTCATTTATTTGAAGAGACGAAATTTAAAATTAAAATCATTTTGAAATTAAATTTGCATCTTTCTAATTGGTGAAAAATGTGTTTAAATCTTTTCTTTAGGCGCAACAACAACAATCATCTCAGGCACAGTCGCAAACACATCATCAATCGCAATCAAATCAACAGCCAACATCTCAATCATCAAATCAATCACATGATAAGGGTAAACCAATGCAAAGGTTAGTTTATTACTAAATTAATGTCATACAATTGAATTGACTAATACATAAAAAGAAAAAAAAAATGTCAAGTTATATTTAATGGAAATTATTGCCATTTTACAGTATTGCTCAGCATTCACAATCGCAAAAGCTGCAACAGCAGCAACAACAACAGCAACAGCAACAGCAACAACAGCAGCAGCAGCAACAACAACAACAACAACAACAACAGCAGCAGCAGCAACAACAACAACAACAGCAACAGCAGCAGCAGCAGCAGCAGCAGCAACAACAACAACAACAACAGCAAAGCCACGGAGGTCCTCCACACAAGCCACATGCTCAACAAATTTCATTGGAAAAACTCAATGAGCGTGGATATCATTTGGAAAAACAACCACAATCTGTACAACAATCATCTCACATAGCTGAAAATATGTATCGTATGCCCATGTCATTGTCATCAGGAATGCTTACAATTTCACCACAAAATCAACAGGTAATCGTAGTCGTTCAGTAGAATATCAAATTAGATTCCATTGTTCATTGTTATTTCATAGTTTATTGATCGATTTGGACAAGAAAAAAAAAGAAGAAAATAATCTTTTGAAATGATTATATTTTAGCAAATGCAAAATATGAAACCAAGTGGAAGCATTACACAAGGATACATGACTACGAACAATACGATGTGAGTGTGTTTGTTTTTTTTTTTTCTGTTGAAAAACTTAATTTTGATTCGAACTGTAATTTTTATCAAAAACAAAACAAAAAAATTAATTGTAAAAATTGATTTTAGAAATCGTGCACCGCCTTCAGCATCACATCAACAGCCACCACCACAATCGCAGCCAGGACAAATGCCGCCAATGCATTATCAACGTCATCGCTATTAGGTTGTTTTTTTTTTTTATTTCGAACAAACAAAACAGACTGACTTACAGACAAGCAGACAAACAAACATCGACTCATTTCCATGCGGCATAGATTTTATGCCATTTCATATGGCAGTTAGTTCTTAGATTATTACATTCATTTCACATTTAGAAAGAAAATACTGAGGACTGTTGAAAGAAAAAGATAAAATGACAAAAGGAATGAAAAATATATAAAAAAAAAAAAAAAAAAAAAAAAAAATGAAAAATCAAATGATATTTGATACGGTTAGTGTCTTGATGTTATTGCACGGTTTGCAAAAAGAAAAAAAAAAGTTTATATGAAAATTGATTAAATTATGTGTATTTACACATTAAATAATTATAAACAAGGTAGATAATCAAATTTGAATAAATATCTTATTTAACAAATCAACCATTTACATTTCGGTTTTTATTTTGGAATTTGTTTTTACTTAAAAGGCATTTTCTTCTTTTTTACTTAAAAGACAAATTTCCTTGGAAAGAGTAAATCAGTAAAATGTTTTTTTTTTTCCCTTTTAGCATAGAGCAACTTATGGAATTTTTTGATTTGAATTTTCATGAAAATTTGATCGATTTTTCATTTTAGTTTCCTATTCAATGGAAATTGATCTCGTTACTACATATGACTGCCATCTAACGATAACCGGTGCATTAAAATGTGGTCATTAAAAATTAAATTAAATGATAAGCAAATAATTAATTACTTTGTTTATCTTTGTAGCTATGAAGAAATGACAACAAAAAGTATTATTTTATTATTGTTATTTTGGTGTCTTGACATTATCATTTTCATATAAACAATAGAATAGTATATGTTGACTGATTTTTAATAACAATTTGTTATATTATCTAGTTTTGCTGTTACAGCTGACACATTTTCTGTAAAAAAAAAGCACATCTGTTGTTTGGCTCATAAAATAGTTCATTTATGATCCATTTTTGAATTTTAAATACTGATCTGATGTGAACAAATTCAAACTTTTGTGATATTTAACAACATCAATTGATTGAAAGTAACAACATCAATTGATTACACACTATTAAAGTAACAATATTAAGTGTATAGAATAGTTCTTCAAAAATCAGAAGAAACAAGTACTTTGCAAAATGACATGAAGAAAACTTAACGATTTTATAATTCAACGTTGTAATGAAATTACTAATCAATTTTGAAACAAACGGCAAAGATTTCTTGAAATTGACTCAAAGTATACCGCTTAGGAATATTACCCAAAATTTTTCATCTTATCGTTAAATCAATTTTTATTTCAATTTAATTGTACTTTTTTTCTTTCTGAATGAACAAAAAAATGAAAAAAAAAAAATTGAAAAAAAAAAAAATGAAAAAAAAAAAATTGAAAAAAAAATGAAGAATGAATAACAAACTATAAATCAAATGTTATTCCATACGGTCCATGTTGTAATATGATTTCATTAACGTAATTCACACGAATTCAGAATAATGATGGGGAAAAACCAGTTAATGGATTAAACTATGGGATAAACCAAAATAAAAATGAATTTTAAGTTAAAGAACAGTCGAAAAAATAACAAATACATTTATAGTTCAGATACACAGCTGACCCACGCCAAACAAATTCAACACAACAGAAGACGAATGAAAGAGTAAAAAAAAAAAAAAAAGAATAAGAACACACATGGCAAACTATGTTTGCATGCTCACATGCAAAATATCTATTTAAAATATACAACATCGTTTGTTATATCGTTTTCTAAATAAAAAATTTTTTTTTCCATAAAATAAGTTGTAATCGAAAACAAATCGAAAGAAAACAATCAATAGGAAATTGTCTTTAAATCAAAATCGATTTGTTATTCTGTTTGATTGTATGAAACAAACAAAAAAAAAGGAGTAATTATTAATCATGTCATAACATATCGTATAAAAATATTGTTAAACGTAATGTGTGCTCTGACTCTTTTACTCACTTATACACATACATAGCCAAACCGATACGGGAACATTGCTAACAGGAACACAAATCAAATGTTCGATTGAGTGTTGCGCATGTCATTGAGAAAGACTGTCTAGTGTCAAATTGACTTTCAAACAATAACAATCGAATTTCTTCGTGTATTCGTTGAATTAAATGCATTTTGCGTTTGATGCATTTAATAATTTAAATGTTTGCATCAAAATTTATTTGTTTTGCATATTCAAATAACATTCTAACTGAATTGTGATTAAAATCATTTGTGTCGTTGATTTTTCTTTTATTGTTTTTGTTGTTGTTGTTATTGTTGTTTTTTTTTTATTTATCGTTTCTTATGTGTTTCTTGTTGTTGCTTAATGGTAAATACCACGCAAACGTTGAACTTTAACCATAGTTACAATGTGTATTCCAATAATGAATATATGATAAGATGAATACAAACATTTATTGTTGCTTCTTTACTATAGCTATTTAAATATTGTGTTAAAAATTTCACGTTTCGGAACGAAAGATTTCGATAAATCCATCCATTGAATACGGTATGTTTTTGTGTGATTTTTATCATTTAATTTTTTTTATTTTTTTTTATTTTGTATACAAAATATTGCGCAGTGAATTTAATCGATGATCATATATATTCGGATTCTGAATTCTCTTGATTTCTAATCGATAAGATATGTTCTATTACTAATCAATTGATTTTCAATTGAAAAAAGAAAAAAATATCAAAAGTTAACTGTGAATATGTTTGATTTGTAAATAATCGATAACCACATGTTGATGTACTATTTAAATGAAATCATTTAAAAATAGATGAACTTGAAATGAAAAATCGGCTGTTGTTCTTATTGTTGTTTTATTTTATTTTTCTTTTTTTTTTTTTTTTATTTTTGCTTCGAAATTTTAAATTCTCAGTTGAGTCGCACATGCGCACAACCCTTTTTACTTAATTATATAGATCGAGGTTATTGGTTTGAATTTTATAACCTTCAGCATCAAATACAAATTACTAGACACCAATCAGGAAACATCATAAGCAATACAAATTTTTAAATGATTTCAACAAATAGCCTCGAAAAACATCTGATCGGAAGTATGTAACGATAAAAATTTGTTACGAATATAGTTTCACTTTTCACGATATTCAGTCAATTTATGTTTTACACAGCAAATTGTGTGAAATTCAACATTGACAACAAACAAATGTAGAGATTTTCTCTATCTCTCACTCTTCCTCTCTATTTTGCTCTCTCTCTCTCTCTCTCTCTCTCTCTCTCTCTCTCTCTCTCTCTCTCTGTCAATCTCTCTCTCAATCTCTCTTCTCTCTCTCTCTCTCTTTCTCTTTCTCTTTCTCTTTCTCTTTCTCTCTCTTTGTCTCTCTCTCTCTCTCTCTCTCTCTCTCGTTCTCTCTCTCTTTCTCTCTATCTTGAGACTTTTCGTCTAGATAAATGCTAATTAATATTAACACGATGATTATTAGCTGGAAGCATATTTCATAGCATTAATATTGAAAATGGTAATTATAATCCAAAATTGCATATTAAAATTAATCATGAACAAGTTCATTGTTTTCTATGTAATATAAGTAAATAAACGGTACAATAGCAATAGATGAATATGAATGATTTATGACCATTGTAAACAACTTTGTATATATAAATAATTAGTGTAAATTCTATCGTGTTAATCAGTTGGTGTCGGTTTAAAATTGAAAATACAGTTTACAAAAATCGATCACTCGATTGATATGATGTTGACTTTGTGATGAGAATAAAATAAAAATGAAACTACATATGTCCGAGATAATAAATGATTTGATTGTCGAACGAGGAGATTTTTTTTTCATTTTTCAAAACTATGATCAATTTTCCTGATAATAATAAATCAATAAAATCGTTTCTTATCAGTGAACTTTTCAATGAGTTTCTTTTTTCTAGCATTTTGTCGACAAAACATATGAATATATTTTTGATTCGTCTTCGTTCGTGACCGAGCAACTATGTGTGGTATGGCATATGTTTATGAATAAATGCACAGTACACATGAACTACAAACATTAGTTTAATGAACCATTTCGCAATATACAAAGTCAAGACAAGTCGAAGTACATATAGACGATTTGCGCTCAATGTACACTTTTGTCTATGCACAAAACTATTCCATTGCTGTTTGTAATTAAAAGCAATGATAAATATTGATTCAAGGAAAATAATTTCAAGAGAATTTTATCACATTTTCCTATCGATCGATAAAAAATGAAATAAATTTCTGTCTACTAAAATATTGTTTTTTGCTCTCAAATTGATGACGATATTGATTTGGAAATGAAACTAACTATTTGAATTGAAATGAAATAACAAGCAAACTTGGATTTTCAGTTAAAACAACAAATATATGTATTCTAAATGCCGGCTTTACCATAATAAACAGTTACAATGACCAACCATACGACAATATGCATTGAAAGTGAAACAAAGAAGAAGGTGAAACAAAAACCGAAAAAAAAAGTATGCAAAGAAAGACAATTGTTTTTGCTCTTTGTCTTTCACATACAGTTATGCTTGTATTCGCAAATCTTGTCAATTTTTAATGTGACAAACACACTTTATCCGTGTACTCGACGACACCAAGATTAATTGTGGTTAAACTTAATATATTGTGACGAACCGAAAAAAAAAACAAAAAAAAAAAAACAAAGAAAATTACTTTTTTTATTCTGCTTTTTTTATTCATAACAAAAAGCGGATATTGTTTTTACTTATAAATTCATGTAAATTTGACAAAAAAAAAAAAAAAAACAAAAACAAAAAAAAAACCACATTAAAAACGTTGACAAAATTTGATGTATAATTTAAAATTTCCGTGAAAAAAACAAATTGTCGATTTTTGTCCAAATTGTCGATTTTTGTTGTTGCTGTTCATAATCAAAGTGTAAATGTTGAAAAATCAAAAATGGATGTGATTTGTGATCATATATTTGATGCAATTTCATGCAATGATTTTGATCATTTAAAATCCGCATTAAATACATATCCCGATGCATTGGACTATGTTGATCGATGTTCAAATTCACCATTGTTGTATGCATGCTATTGTGGCCGAAGTCGTATCGTTAGTTATTTACTTGCACTTGGTGCTAATTGTAAACGTATTAATGTCTATGGTAAATAAATCTTAATCACATCGATATAAAATTTCAAATAAAAAATTACAAGAGAAAATAATACAAATTTTTTTTTTTTCTGTTTATTTGCCACATTTTCAAGGTCAAAATGCATTAACAATGGCCACATATTCTGGTGATATTGCAACGTGTAAAATAATTTTAGCAAATGTTAATTTCAATGAACTCAATATGACCGGCATATTAACACCATTGTGTGTGGCTGCGCTTCAAAAAAATACAGATATTGCACAAATGTATTTAGCATTGGAAGAACAAAAACAAAATTTATTTGATTGTCCAAGTGAAACAATCCATGGTGTATGTCCAATGAAATTGGCACAAATCAATGGTGATACAAAAATGATCGATTTACTCCGACCAACACATCAATTACATTTATTTAAAACAGTATAAGCATGACAATCAGAAAAACAAAAACGAAAACAAAACAGAAACTCAACACACCCCTCCCCCTCGTAATTGTATATTTTGAACATCAAATCAATAATTTTATTATTTGTAAATTGTTTCAGAACTTTCCATATAATTTAAAACTTTCCGTTAATTATGTAATGTGTAAATGAAAAAAAAATGAAAAAAAATGAAAAAAAAAAATTACAAAACATAACATATAATCATACACTTTTCCCATTGTCAACCAATAAAATTTTCAATCGGGATTTTAATTGAACATATGACAATCACATCGAGCATCACTGTTGCGAGCAATTGTATCAATTTAGACAAACGAAAATAGGTTGAAATAAAAGCATTGAATGCGAATACGTTGTACTAAGAATTATGTTGGTTTTTTTTTTTTTTGGCTTTTAAAATACACAAAATAATGTTTACTTAGTTTCATTTTCTGGCACGATGATTCACATGATATTCGTTTTGGACACATTTTTTTTTTTGTGGCAGCAGTAAGTCTGGCAGAACAAAAAAATGATTATTAAAACAAAAAATATCAGCAAAAGTGGACCAGAGAATGAAAGAGAGAGAGAGAGAGAGAGAGAAAGAGCGAAAGAGAGAGAGAGAGAGAGAGAGAGAGAGAGAGAGAGAAAGAAGGAGAGAGAGAGAGGAGAGAGAATATGACATAGTAAAAACGAGTGATATCGATTTGAGTACATTTCCATTACATTACATCACATCACATAACACTATGTGAGTTGAATGATACTCAATAAAGAATTTCTTTAAATTCTGAGTCAATATTATCAGAATTGACGTCATCCAAATGGTAAAATCGAAACAATTTTGAAACCAAATTGAAATGGCTATATACCATCCACATGGGTCATCATTGCAATTATTCGTAGTTTGCAAAAAAAAACCAATTTATAATAAACAATATTTTGTTGAAAAAAATCCAAACAAAAGATTTGACATTTCTTATCATGAAAATGAAAACCGTGTCAATTATTCAAGTGATTTTCTTTATCAGCATAAAGCAATCACATAAGTCACATTAAATGAGTCAAATCAAAGTGAAACTGACATAAAATGGTCATTTTTGTCAAATAAATCAAAAATTCATGTCATCTGAATCAATGTTTGCGAGTAATGTGTCAATTTTAATGACTTATAGTTGTGCGTCAATGATACGTAGAGCGTTAACCGGTCGCAATGATGCTTCCGAACGTTAGAATTGGTTTGCGTGATGTTTCATTATTTTAATAATTATTTTCAATCAATTTACTCTTTTCATCTCTGTCTCTGGTCATTTTCCTTTGATTTAATTGCATTTCCCATTGCAGGCAAGGGCATTGACACTATGATTCTTTTGCACCTTTATAGCATTGCTTGTGTTTAATGTCTGAAAATGCTTGAGAAGCAATTTGTTGAATATTTGCACGCATTTTATTGCATTTGATGAAACAATGTGCTTATAATTATTGTGCAAATATTATAAAATCATTCAAGCGCCGGTAATTGTCATTTAGATGAATATTTAAAATGTTTTGGTTTGCACTTTTTATCCTGTCTTCTTTTAATTGTTTTATTGAGTGGCGGTAATCTATAAAAAAAAAAGAAAAAAAAAAAAAAAAAAAATTGATCCGTTGCACAAGCACGTGATGTATTACAATCATCGATTATTCCAATGCATAGATGTATTTTATTGTTATTATTGTTGTAAATATTGTTTGATAAGATTATTTTAGATAGTTTATTTAATGATAATACTAAAAAAAATGTTTATTTTCTTATTTCATGTGATCAGATCGTTATTCGTTTCATTTTCCATAGTACGATTAACGGTTATCTATATATATATATGACGCAGTGATCGACAGCGTGGCTCAATATCGCACGCAACGTAGATTAAAATTCAGTGAGATCAATTGAACATCTGAGCAGCATGCTTTTGCCTCAATTTAAACAAATGAAATTTATTCGTTGATTATATTGAACGTTGAGCATATGACAAGCATCAATCGAAAAAAAAAATTATATGTGAGTGAAACGAGTAACATATATATTGGTACGGAACTTAAAAGTCATCATTATCATCAAATTCATGTGATATACATATAAAAAAAAAAAAAAAAATAGAAGAAGAAGAAGAATAAAATGAGGCGAAAAATCGAAAACAATTAGGAAGTAGAGAAGTGAGCACAGCATCTAATTGATAAAGGTTATTCAACGATTTCAGTCAATAGTTATAAACATACACGTCAATTGAATTTGAATTTTTTCTTTTCTTCTTTCATCACTATAGTTTTAATCGCAATTATTTATTACGCTAAATAAACTATGGATGAAGCGAATCATAATGAAAAGTGAGTAAATATTTTTACAATAATTTATTCAATTTTATTTTCAATTAATTTTGTCTCCCGTTTTTTTTTTTTCTTTCTTTCAATCAGAGTCAATGAGTACACTCAATTGCCCATTTATTCAGTGAATCGTTTGGTGTTTCGACATGAAGATTTAACTGAGCATAGTGGATACCAGGAACAACAGCGACCTATTTGTAAGGCCATATTTCAATGGATTTTTCCTTGTTAAACAATCTTTGATGACCTTTTTTTTTCTCTCTCTCTCTCTCTCTCCCTCTCTCTCTTTCTCTCTCTATCTCTCTCTCTCTCTCTCTCTCTCTCTCTCTCTCTCTCTCTCTCTCTCTCTCTCTCTCTCTCTCTGTGTGTGTGTGTGTGTCATTCTCTCTGTCTATCTATCGATTTATATTTTCAGTTTACAAAGTGAAAAAGTCACGCGATAATTTCAATTTTATACAATTTTTACTAAATTTAATTCCTGTACTAAGATGGTTACCAAAGTATTCATTAAAACATGATCTACCTGGTGATATAACAGCTGGAATTACGGTTGCCGTGATGCATATACCGCAAGGTATGTTTCACCATATATTATCACGTGCTATTGCATCAGTTTAATTGATTATGTTTGTGTTAATGTTTTCCTTTTTCTTTTCTAAAAAAAAAAAAAAAAAAAAAAACACAAATTTCTTTCTTTATCCAAGGAATGGCATATGGTTTACTTGCCGGTGTTAGCCCAAGCTCTGGTCTATACATGGCATTTTTTCCAACATTAGTTTATTTTGTATTTGGAACATCACGGCACATTTCTGTTGGCACATTATCTGTTATTAGTTTGATGACATTAAAAGTAGTTCAAACATATGGTTCGGATTTTGTTGCATCAAATGTTGCCAATCATAATACAACACAATCAATTGTACAAACAAATGGTTACGATGAACAATTTACAAATATGCAAGTTGTTACTGCATGTGCCTTTATGTGTGGAATACATCAGGTAGGTTTATTTTCGGTTTAAACACACCCATTTTTTCAATTACATAAAATCCAATTTTCAATTACATAAAATTTTGAATTTTGGTAAAAATATGAAAAAAACAAAACAAAAAAAAAAATCGCATTCACTTTCCAGATTTTAATGTCCTTCTTTCGACTGGGCAGTTTGGCAACATTGCTAAGTGAACCATTAGTTAATGGTTTTACAACTGGTGCTGCTGTTCATGTTACCGTTAGTCAATTAAAAGATTTATTTGGTATTAAAATACCAAGACACAAAGGAGCCTTCAAAATTATTTATGTAAATACATTTTAACGTTTCAACAATTCACACACAAATTGACCAAATTCATTTTTTTTTTTTTTTTTTTATTTCACTTAACTGGGGGCTTTTTTTCTTTATCAACAGACGATCGTTGATTGTATTCCACAAATACGTAATTCAAATTTAACCACCGTCACAATGTCAAGCTGCGTAATATTGTTCATGGTGATAATGAATGAAGTGTTAAAGGTTAGTTTCAAAATATTGAATCGTTGACAATTGTTTTCTTTTGTTTTCTTACTTATCATTTCATTTTTTAAATTTGCAGCCAAAATGTTCAAAAATGTGTAAATTTCCATTACCAGCTGAATTAATTGCAGTCGTTGGTGGTACATTAGCATCAAGTTTACTTAATTTGGGTGAAAATCATAATGTAAATCTTGTTGGAAATATTCCAATGGGTTTACCAATACCAGAACTACCACCAACAAAACTAATTTGGTTGGTTGCAGTTGATTCAATTGCCATTGCTATCGTTAGTATTCATGTGTGCTATTAGCATTAATGTAAATGAAATTAATTTGTATTTTTATTTGTTTGTTTAGGTCAGTTACACGGTCACCATTTCGATGGCATTGATTTTTGCAAAAAAACAAAATTATGAAGTTCGACCAAATCAAGAGCTATTGGCAATGGCAAGTTATTTTCAAAATAGAAAATATTCTAGCGAATGAAATAATCAGAATTTTTTTTTCTTTGGATTTTCTGAATGTTTAGGGTCTTTCGAATATAGTTGGTGGTATGTTTTCATGCGTTCCAAATGCAACATCATTATCACGATCATTAATTCAAGAACAAACTGGCGGTCGTACACAAATTGCATCCGTTGTATCATCATTTCTTATTCTCATCATTCTCTTATGGATTGCACCATTTTTTCAAGTTTTACCAAGGGTAATATAATTATTATTTATTGCATTTAATATTGAATTCTATTACAATAAATAATTTTTTTTTTCATTGAATTTCAGTGTGTTTTATCGGGAATTATTGTGGTTGCTTTAAAGGGAATGTATACACAAGCGCTTGAATTGAAACGATTTCACAAAGAAAGCATAATGGAATCATTGACATGGTTTGTTACATTTTGGGCTGTAGTTTTGGTCGATGTTGATATTGGGTATGTTTATATATTTTTTGTTTTTAATTACAATTTTTCTAAAATTTTTTGTTAATTTATTCAAAAATTTCTTTCAATTTTTTTTTCTCTTTTTTCTCTTTTTTCTCTTTTTTTTCTTTTTTCTCTCTTTTCTTTTCTTTTTTCTCTCTTTTTTTCCTTTTCTTTTTTTTTTTTTTTTTTCTTTCATTAGACTTTTCTTCGGATTATGCTGTTCATTGTTAGCAATGTATGTGAATGGTTGGCGTTCAGAATATGCATGGCTTGGTGCAGTTAATGATACCGGACTATATGCAAATATAGAAACTCATTCAAAAGCCATTGAATTGCCAAATATAAAAATTTTCCAATACATTGGTGCTATAAATTTTGCATCAGCCAATTCATTTAAACGTTCATTATATAAAAAAGTTGGTGAAAATCATCCAAAATTAACCGATATAAATGTTAATGATGAAAATGCTGTATTAAGAAAATTACAACCGACTGCCGTAATTGTTGATTTATCATGTGTATCAAATATTGATGTGGCTGCATGTAAAGTATTTGCTGAAATTCAAACTGATTTATTATTATCGAATACGATTATGTATTTAAGTGGTCCAAATGATCGAATTGGTGATACAATCAGACATGCTGAACATTTATCAGTTGGTAAATTTTCGGTCTTCCCAACGATTCATGATGCTGTATTATATTTTCAAAGTTCGGTAGCTAACGATATTTAGAAATTAAAATCAAAATCAAAATCAAAATCAAAATCAAATGTTCAATAATTGTCAAATAGTGTCAATCGCTCTGAAATGTGTAATAAGTTCATATAATTAACATTTATTGTCAACATTTGGTAAAATCGTCTGAACGAACAAAAAATGTAATAATTTTAAGTGTGAATATTGCACACAATTGCATTTAATGCATTTTTAAGTATAAATATATTTCTAGTTCGAATTTTTGTTGATTCTATTTGTGTGATAAATGCAACACAGTTACTTAAAATGAAGTAACAATAGAAAAAAAAAAGAAATTTGTTGTTAGGTTTAGCAAAAACAAAAAAACAAAAACGATTTTAATACAATTTTTAAACGAACAATTTGTTATTTATAAATAAATATAAAAAATACACATATTTTCGTACATCTTTTTGAATATAAATGCCAAAATAAACAAGAAACAACAAAATGGGTGAAAATGTTAAACAATCAATTCCATTTAAAAATACAACATATTTATATATATTCTTATAATCGAATATTCGTACTGTTTACGAAATAAAATAAATGAATTTGCGCGCGATTAAAATATAAATTATATTTATATATATTTGTTTAAGAAATTGTTTATTTTCTAGAATTTTCAAATGCACAAAATAAAATGTATATTTTTTTTTTCTTTGCTCATTTTTAATGGATTCTACATTTTTTATTGAAAAATAAAAATTCACATTTATTGACAATTTTTTCATTTCAAGTGAAATTCACATTTATTAACAATGAATTTCGAACATTCGTGGTCTTGCTTGAATTCTGACTTTAAATTAATTGTTTTGATACACTTTTCTCATGGAGAAAATGAATTTATAAAAAAAATTTTACTTGTGAAATGATCAAAAAAAGAAATACGTTTGAAATTCTTCAACTTTGCCCATTTTGTCACATTAACAAATTTTTTTTACCCAATTGCACTTGGACAAGACAGTCTTCTTCCCTTATTTTGAATATTTTATTTTTTATTTTGTTTTTTTTTTTTTACTTTGACGCAAACAATAAGGAATTTCAACACGTAAGTGACTTTGCAAAATAAATTTTACAGCAATATGTTTATGAAACAATACCGTGAGGCTCATGAGAAAAAAAAAGAGAAAAAAAAAAGAAAAAATTTTAAAGAAAGAAAGATGTTTTCATTTTGATAAACTTTTAATTGAAATTATACAGATTACATTGGTTTTAATCTAGTCACCAAATTGAACATTCTGCAATTTTATCAACTTGGATTATTTCAATTTTTTAAATAGTCCACAAATGCGTGATGATGAGCTTGCATGTTCTGGGCTACCATAAACATTTACATCCATAAATTTTTCAACCCATCGCAAACGGCATGTAGTATACTCATTTATATGAATTCGTAAATCATCAAATGCATTTTTAAGTTCAGTTTGTATTTCTTCTACATGACCAACATGAATTTGAATTGGATTCAAATACGATAAATCAAACACATCTCGTACAGTTCGTTCAAATTTCATATTTTTAAATGTATCAAATTTTTGTTGAACCAATTTAACTTGTGTCATGTATTTTGTAATAATTTTTGCTATAGATTTTATTCGATCGGTTAATTTTTTTATTGAATATTTATATCTTGTTGGCATTTGTAAAAATTCTTCTTGAATTTGTGCAAAACGATTTTTATTCATTGGTTTATTATCAAATGTTATAAATGCTTCATCAAGTCCACTTATATCCCGAATAGTTGGCTCTGAAAATAATTCAGTTGTTAGTGTGGTATAATGATGATAAAGTTCTTTATGCATTTGAAGAACATGTGAAAATATTCTGTCAATTAAATCACGTAGATTAGCATTTTTAATTTCACTAGGGAAATTTTTTAATTTTCCTTTTACATCAAATAAATCGGTTGAATTAATTTTACATTTATTCCATTCGGATACAATTAAACCTTGTAATGAAAAATATGGCCTTAATTTCACACTCCAATCAGTGGTTTTATCAATTTTTTTCATTTTTAATTAAAATACTTGCAAAAATTTCGTAAAAGCTGGATCATTTGGACCGCAATTTAACTAATAGAAATAAGAAGCAATTACATTTTAAAAAGTTTATATTTTGATGACTTTTCAAATTCTTTTTCTTCTATTACCTGGTTGAATATTGAAAACAACAATACAATTATTAATAGGAAAATCTTCATGCTGATTATATTCTGAGATGATTTTAACAATTATTACAATATTGAAAATATTCCTTTATAAGTCTTATATAGAGTAGTATTCATTGAATTCACATTATGATAAAATGTGTAAAAACGAATAAATAACATTTTCTTGCGAGTTCGAAGCGAATAGTGAAAAAATGACAGAAATAATAAAATATTTTTGTGAAATAAAGACTGTATTTAATTCATCGGTTTGAATATTTGGAACTCATGTTTAGCCCATCAGTATTTCACCATACTTAATATGCTAAATTTCAGTTTATTTGAACGATGCCCAAATGTAGTAGCTTTGTATAGCTGTCAGTAACGCACGTGCTTTTTCTTTATATATTCAATAGGGTGCATCGAATTTTGAAAAATGATCAAAAGGCAAATACTTCAATCCGCAAAAAGGTGTAGCCAATTATGGGCCGAACGTTCGATTGTGGTGCAGTTGTGCCCTGCAAGCCTCTCAAATACGCTTTCGAATATAATGTTCACTGGCTGATTAAAGACTAAATACACTGAAAAATTCGGTATACCATTTGGTCTATAAACAATGATTAATGTAATGTAATGTAATGATCAAAAGGCCCAACTGGTAATGGGAAAATGAATCTCGACATAAAACCGAAAAACTTTAGTTCCGGAACCATCACGGAAGAATCATCCCCCAAACATTCCGCTTTAATTTTTGATTTGAAAATCCCAAGGGGGACTGTGCTGCACATGCGTAAGCTGAATGTTATTTATTTCATCATTATTATTATTTCATTTGCTTCTCCAGTAGATGGCATAAGCAGTTCAAATCAGCTGTGCGTTTGATTTCTGCGTGTAACGAATAATTATCATTTGCGTATGAGTTGAAAACGAAAAAAAAAAATTCTTCTTTTTTTGTTAATTGTCATTTGTTAAATGAGTTTATATTTACTTCATCTGTTGGAAATTTTCATTACACAATATACAAACATATGATTTAGTTTAAAACATCATGAAAAATAAAAGAAGAAAAAAAAAAAAGTTACAAGCCAGTAAATTTGCGTAAAATTGTACGAAAGAATGATTTATTTTGTTTTGGTTTGCCATGATAAAATGGTATATCCATTAACATTTCTGCCCATTGAATTCGATGCAAATTGTATTGATTAAGATGAATTACAAGATCTTTTGCAGCTGTCAACAATGTGCTTTGTATTTCGTTCAATTTATTTACATTTTTTTGCAATGAATTCAATTCCGTAAAATCAAAATTTTGACCATATTTTATCCGTTTAAATGCATCATATTCATTTTTCACAAATTCATATTGTTTTTTATATTCCTTTTTTGTTGTAATCACATACGTTGCTAATTCGATTAATTTATCGGAAATATAATTATAGCTTGTGCTAATTTTTAGAATTGCATCTTCAATTTTTCTCCAACGTTTTTCATTTATGGTTTTTTTTTCAAATGTCTTTAATGCATCATTAAAACCATCAATGTCTTTAATTTTTAATTCATATGACAAATCATTAGCAAATGATTGAAAGATTGGTGCAAGTTTTTTATGATTTTCATTAATCGATTCGAATATACGTTGTAAAATATTGAGAAGATTTTTATTTCTAGCGTCATCAGAAAAATTGTCCAATTTATCAGGAATTTTGAAAAGATCGTTTGTGTAAAGATTAAATCTTAAATTCAATTGAATTGAATTTAACTCAATTGAATTTAAAAATATTCTCTTCAATAGCATTTCCCAATCATTGTTTTGTATTTTCGATAAAAATACATTCAAAAGCGTTAAATATGCTGAACTTTCATCTCGATTAGCATTCACACTTTTCAACTGAAAATTATGATAAAGAAATTTTTTGTTTCGATTATTGTTTGATAGATTTTTTTTCGAAAAATATCATTTACCTCATCGATTATTGAAACTAATACAAATGTCCATAGTAAAAATAATTTCATTATTTTCATGTAGAATCGGATGCAATAAATGATAAATTAACACAAAAAACAAGAAGATATTCGAATGAAACAAAAACAAAAATACCGAACAAGATAAGTAACAACGATTTTACATCACAATATGTATATTTCTACATCAATATTTTGTGGTTGAAAAACTTGAAATATTCTTTTTCTAACACCAGATGTTGTGAGAAATTCCACTTCTAGACAATGTAACTAATAAGCGATTAAGTAAAATGAATAAAAATGAAAACCATTTCAAATTAATGTCAATGCAAATGATATTTATTCTTAAATAATAATTTTAAATGTTTACGTTATGAACTGTCTCCGTTTATCCAAACGGATTGTCAATAATTTCTATAGAAGTTTTCTCATTGTTTTTTCTTTTATCGATTAATATTATAGCACATTTTCTGTGTATACATTATATAATTCTGTTTAATTTTCATAAAATTTCAATTATATGAAAGTTTAAAGTAAAATCAATGTTTTGAATAAAACAAATCATTTTTTTGATGACGTAGCATAACCCCATATTTTTTTAAGTAACGATGATTTTGATTGTTTAGCCATAAATTTAATATTCATTAATTTTTCGGCCATAGACATACGTTGCAAATTATAATGATGCACAATAAATACTGCATCCACAAGGATTTGTTTTAAATCATCTTGAAATTTGGTCATGTTTGAAATGGCCGATTTTAGCTCAAACCAATTTGCATTGTCAAATGTTTCTTTTGATTTACCTTTTTTCAATTTATTTTTATATTCATTTACTTGTTTAGTGTATGCATTTCTTTTTGGAATTACTTGTTTCATTTTTTCTTTGAGCTGTTGAACGATTGGATTGAAACCTTCATCAAAAACGGCTTTAATTTGATTTAAAAGAGTTGCATTAACTGAACCTTTTTTAATAAAACTTTTGACTGCATCGAGCATATTGTCAATTTCATTGAATTTTGGTTCAAATAAAACTTGCTCATAAATATATACATGATAGCTACAGATTTGCATATGATTTAAATTGAATGGTCTGATTTCAGTTTTTATTTCAAACCGATGCGGTTCATTTTTTTTACTAGTTCCGGGAATTTTTATCAATACATCATCAACCGTAAGTATTTCCTTTTTTTGAACATCTTTTTCAACCCAATTGAACGAATCAGTTGTTCCAATAGGGAGAATTTTTTCGGGTAAAATAAAATATGGTTTTAATATTTTCTCCCAATCGTTCGTTTTGTCAATAAGTTTTGCTTTTGTTGAAAATTCTGTTAATAATGTACTGTAAGCCGGTTGAGTTGGATCGATTTTTGCTGCAATCAATTCGAACTGAAATAAATAAGGGAGAAAAAAAAGAAAAAATATTTTATTATCCGATAAGAAAACATCTGTTTTTGAAATATATGTAAATTTATTGGCAAAAGCTTAAATGAGAACAATAAATATTACCTCATTGAATATGGAAAATGTTAAAAGTAATAACATTGGTAACGGCTTCATTTTTATGCTAGTTTTACTACTTTCTAACTGCAATAAGACTTAAAGCTTTGGTGATGTAAACTGGTTCATAGATATTTATACAAGTTAATCGAACGTGGAACATAAATTTACGTTTTAAAAAATATTTGTTCGACTGTTTTGTTTTTGTAATTCTCGAATGAATGAATTTGAAAACAAAATTCTTTTAATTCCTCTTTTTGTCAATTTTGAGTCATCGCGATATGACTATGAAATGAAATGATATTTTCAACTTAAAAATGGAAAAAGTTTACCAGTGATAAAGATCATAAAATTATGTTATCGTGATTCGATTGACTTAAATTCCATGGAGGCAGTAATGACCCCTTACATTTCAAGAAATTCACAAAAAATTCATAAAAAATGTAGAAAAATGCTCAAAAATGAAGCAAGATAAGGCTCATCAAAATTATTATTTAAAATCTGACTTTTCACAAATAATTTAAATGAAACAATATGAATGAAATTGAATTTAAATTGTTGACTATCAAGAATTTCCGGCTATTTTTCTAATGAATTTGCATTTGGGTCGATTGTTTATAAATTTAATATTCATCATTTGTTCGGCCATAGTCATACGTTGAAAATTGTATTCGTGCACAATGACCATTGCATCCACTAGAATTGCTATTAATACATTTTGATATTTGATCAAATTGGCAATATTCATATTGAGATCATTCGAATTCGATTTATTAAATGTAATTTTTATTTTGATTTTGTTTGTTGCAAGATTTTTTTTAAATTCATTCACTTGCTCAATATATTTATTCATTTTCGGAATGATTTCTTAAACTAGTAAATATTTATACCAACAACCGAACACCACAAAAACTTTGGATCTTTTTTTTTTGCATCAAACTTATAACCTGAGTTATCATATTTGGTTGAAGTTCAAACAAAGGACAAAAAACAAATGTAATTATTTTGTGTAAATTACAAAAATATTCCATCACTTTTTTAAGCGTTTAACTAATGAGATGTTTGTGAATCGAGTTATCTTGTTTGGTTGAAGTCCAAACAAAAGACAAAAAACAAATGTTATTATTTTGTATATGTTACAAAGAAATATTATCGCCATAACATTATAGGTCATAATTTTGATGCATGGTGTTCGGTTGTTGATATAAATATTGGTTTAAGAAATTAAAAAATCATATTATATTTTCTCCTGTTGAAAACGGTCACATAGGTGAACACGTAGTTTCTTCATTAAATTTCAATTTGACGTTCGTTGAAAAGAAAATGAAACCGCTTTTTGTGGTTTTATTATTCGTGGTAGATTTGTACGCCAATGAGTTGGCCGGTTTATTTATTGGTGGTAAAATACTTGGGGTAGATAGAACTAAATTTAAATGTGCAATAAATATAAATGATGATATATTGGTTTCCCAAATTGACCGTATCTGCACGTTTGCCGAAATGAATATAAATTCAAACGTTTGGATATACGCCGAGAAATGGGAGTGGTTTGAAAATTATCTTATAAAGGAAATTACTCTTGCTAACAAAGGCACGAAATGGTACAATGGTAATCATAGATAAATATTAAATTCATTTGTTGTATTTATTTTATTAAAATTTTTATTGATCAAATGTCCATCGTAATACATTTTATTTCTCTAGAAAAAACAAACAAACAAACAGAGGATTACAATTTAATTGGCCGAATAAACAACTTTTACTTATATCAAGATGAAAATAATTTAGTATGTGACAGTGATATATGTGATGAAAAGCAATGTTATATATCCATAATAGATGAAAATAACACAGAAAATTCCAACAAATATCATAGCGTGTCTGCAAATGTGTGCAAAAAATCCTTAGATTTATATCGGAAAAACCAAATTATATTTGCTGCAGCCCACGTCAATCCTATTTCCAATTATTCCAATGAAATTATCAGTGTAAAATCCGTTCCCGATAAAATAAAGGAAATTTTTTTATATTATTCGCGAGATCAGTGTATTGCGAATCAAAGAAAAAAGAGATTTTTAGACAAGGACAGAGTATCTATGGATATATTGCTTGCTTTATATCGAGCTTTACCATGTATCACATTAATACACAGTATTTCACAAAGAATTAATCCAGTTACTGAGTTGGCAAGTATGATGGTTACATTAAATGGCAGACAGGTACATCTACCCCTTTACGTAAGAGCTACCATTCCGCACAACGTTATTATACACACGCGTAATAGGTGGGATCAGAGGGTAAATTTATTTTATTTTATTTTTTTTTTTATTTTATTTTTTTTTTTTCCTTTTAAATATCTTTTTGAACTATTGTCCGTATCCATTTTCCATATAAGGTAAAAGATAACGTGGAAGCAATGGGCAAGAGAGCTGACGATGAGTTGGGTCATTTGATTGCACGAGAATTGGGCGGAAATCAAAATATGTTAAACATATTTCCGATGTCAGGAAACGTCAACCGACACATGTCCGTGGGTCATACAATTGAGGACAACACAGAAGTTAATCCAGATGGATTAATAACAAGAGAGAATTTCCATAGTATGAATCACCCATTGTCAGTGTGGCGTTCAAATGAGGCCTATGTCCGAAGTTTTCTAACCCATAATAGAAATTCGCGCGCGGATTACATCGTCGCTCTTCAATACGACAATTTGGACCGTATATTATCCGGGCAAAATCTTGAATCGCAAGATTTACGCCCGACTCGTGTAATGCAAGCTTTTGACCTGTACAACGAAAATGGAGATCTGGTTTATCGTCAAGATCCAATAACTTTTCTCAATAGTCACGAGTTCCAATGCTCTTATATCGAACCGTCAAGTGACGATGACGATAGCTCTATCTCTACCACTACTCTCTCTGATGATGAGTTATAGATGTTCTATTAATATAGAAATAAAATAATAATTAAAATTTAAAATGCTTTGTTCATCAAGAAAAAAGAGAAAACAACGTATCTATTTCCAAAGTGTGCATTTAGAAAATATAATAAACTTGTAAAAAAAAAACAAAAAAAAAAAAAAATAAAATTCATTGTGTCGTCTATCTTACTCGAGTAAGAGTTCTGTGTGCAAATTTACTTTTTTTTTAAAAAATACTTTCTTATTCTAAATCACGAAGAAGATTTATGTTCATATCAAACAGCTTTTGTTCATATCAAACATGTGTGCACCGGCATCGAATGTGTTTTTTCTTTTTTTTTTCATTCAGTGTATTGTTAATTACATTATTTTTTTTTTTGTTCAGTATCTCTGTATATTTCGCCCCAAAAAACAAATTGTTACGGTGTGCGAGGAAAATGTCTTGCTGTTTTTGCTTCTTTTGATTCTGTCAGCTTATTCTAAGCTTCAAAAAATATATATTGCGAATAGCAAACATAACTTGATCTTAGTTCTTAAATCAATATGGCTTTACAAGTCAATTTTATTTCATCTGCAAGTGTAAATTTCCACAATGAAGTATCCTACTACGTAGTTCAGGTTCTTTCGTTGCAATCAAATGACAACACTTCATCTTCTGTGCCAAATTTCAACAATTTCATCAACTTCAATAGAAAACGAAGAAAAAGTTCCGAATAGAATAGATCAAAATATTCGAGTAGCAGATGAACTTTTGATGGAATTATATGCATTCATCGCAAAATAATAAATTTATCGCTTTAAATCGGTACATTGAACCTCTTGCTATGATATTCATAAAAAATTCACAAAAATTCTCAAAAATGAAGCAAGAGCCTCATCAAAATAAATATATTTGAAATATTATCTCGCAAAATCTATGCAACATAGAAAATTCTATAAATACAAGTCAAATGAATACATATCTTGTGCTTTAAAATTTGAAATATTCTATTTCCAAAATGGTTTGTCAAAAATTTCATATTCATCTAAGTAAGTAATAAATGATAAATTTATAAAGAAATTTGTTATGCTCATGTTCATCAAAAGAAAGTGTCTATCATGTTAATTGAATTTTTACAAAAAAAATTTAAATGAAAAAAATGTGAATGAAATTGAATTTAAATTGTTGACTATCAAGAATTTCCGCACATTTTTCTAATGAATTTGCATTTGGGTCGATTGTTTATAAATTTAATATTCATCATTTGTTCGGCCATAGTCATACGTTGAAAATTGTATTCGTGCACAATGACCATTGCGTCGACTAGAATAGCTATCAATACATTTTGATATTTGATCAAATTGGCAATGTTCATATTGAGATCATTCGAATTTGATTTATTAAATGTAATTTTTATTTTGCTTGTTGCAAGATTTTTTTTAAATTCATTTACATGCTCAATATATTCATTCCTTTTTGGAATGATTTCTTTGAGTTTTTCCGTTAATCGTTCGACAATTGGTTTACATTTTTCATCAAAAGTTATCGCTAATTTAAATAAATTATAACCACTGACAAAACCTTTTTTGGTAAATGTTTTAAATGCCTTGAACAAATTGTTAACATCACTGAATTTTGGTTCAAACAAAATTTGTTTATAAAGATAAACATGATAACTACAAATTGACTTATGATTTCGATTGAATGGTTTAATTTCAGAAATAATTTCTCTGCAATATATTTCATCATTTTCATACGAATTTGAATAGTTTGTTAATATTTCATTGACAGTTAGAAAGTCTTTTTTTTCAGAGTCCATTTCAAACCAATCATATGAATCAGTTGTTTCAATTGGAAGAATAATTTCTGGTAAAAAAAAATACGGTTTTAATATTTCCACCCAATCACGTGTATTGTCAATGGCTTTTGCTTTTGTTGAAAATTCTTTCAATAATGTACTATAAGCTGGCTGATTTGGTTCAAATTTTCCTCCATTAATTAATTTCAACTGAAATGGAAACAATAATTTTTTTTTTTTAAATATTTGAAAGAAATTTGTTTTCAAAAAACCACTAACTTTGAGATAAATTTTATAATAAAAATCACCTTATAGAGTATTAAAATTGTTAACAATGGCAACAACTTCATTTTTATAATAAAATTGCTTCCTATTTAATGAGCGACGTAGTTAATGTAGGTGAAACAAACTAATATTGTAACGCAGATTAAAATTGAATAGATAATTCTCTTAAATTCGATAAAATAGATTCACTTTGAATTCATGTGTTATTGTTATTCTCACGAAATGTCGTTCAATTATCATTTACATGTAGATATAAATTTAAAAATGAAAACTGAATTATTTTTGAATATTATATTCAGAAACTTATACTTAAAATTGATTTATATCAATGGACATGTAATGTCGGTATGATATAGCAACGAATAATTTCTTTAAAATCCTGAATTACAACGAAATTCAATGTCAAATTTAATGATATAACTCATTTAGCTTGTAATCCATATTCCTATATAAGTCTAAGTTAAACGTGTCAATTATCACGTATTCTTAAATATCTATTAACGAGAAAATAACATTTTTACGCAATTGTATCGGAAAAATGTCAAAAATTGTTTACGATAAGACTGTATTTAGGTTTTTTTTTTTTTTTTTTTTTGGTTTTAGACTTTTCAAACTTAAATCGCTTTTCTAATTGCGTTTTAAAACTTTTATACTTTTTTTTTAAAGTATTTCGTTTCAAAATTACAATTTAAATTGAAGCCATTAATTAAATTTTAAATGATTTTGAAAGCTTAAAAGCTTCTGAATATTCTTCTGAATTGATCTGCATATTATGATTTAGAAAATGAGAACATGAATACGAATGTGTTAATTAACACATTATTTTGCGCTCGAAAACGTGAAAAAAATTTATTTCCACTGCAGATGTTATAAAAAATTCCGCATTTGGACTAACTAACGGATAAACGATAGAATAAAAACACTTCACATTATTGTCAATGCAAACGATATTCGTTTGCTAAACTTTATTTATTTATTTTTATTTTTTTTTTTTTCATTTATAATAATAATTTCAAATGTTTACGTAAAAAACTGTCTGTGTTGATTAGAATAAGCGTCAATATTTTCTATTGACTATTTTTTTATCGTATTGTATCGATTTAATGAAATTTAAAAAGCCTTATATTATAGGCAAATTTCATCTTTACATTGAAATTATCAAGAAAAATGAATAATTTGAAATAAAACGAATTATTTTGTTGATGGCTTAACGGCTCCACAAATTTTGTTAAATAATGATGTTTTTCGTTTGCCAACAAATTTACTATTCATTAATTTTTCGGCCATAGACATACGTTTTGAATTATAATCTTGTACTATCAATACCGCTTCATTTAAAACTGTTTTCAATTCAATTTGTAATGCGATCATCTTTATAATGGCCAATTTTATATCAGTAGAATCTTCATCAGTAAATTCCTTCTTTGATTTACCTTTTTTAAGATTTTTTTTAAATGCATTTAATTGTGCTGTGTATGTATCACGTTTTGGTATAATTTGTTGCATTTTTTCTGTGAGTTGTTGAACAATGGGATTATATATTTCATCAAAATTTGCTTTAATTTGACTCAAAAGATCCGCTTTGACTGAACCTTTTTTAATAAAATTTTTCACTGCATCGAGCATATTGTCAATTTCATTGAATTTTGGTTCAAATAAAATTTGCTCATAAATATACACATGATAGCCGCAAATTGTTTTATGATTTTGATTGAATGGTGATATTTCAGCATAAATTTCACGACGATATGGTTCATTTTTAGTACTTGTACCAGGATATTGTTTCAATACTTCATCAAGTGTAAGTATATCTTGTTTTTCAATATCCTTTTCAACCCAATTGAATGTTTCCGTTTTTCCAATTGGAAGAATAGCTTTTGGCAAATTAAAATACGATTTTAATATTTTTTCCCAATCATTCGTTTTATCTACAGCTTTTGCTTTTTTGGAAAATTCCTTCAACAATGTACTATAGGCTGATTGAGTTGGTTCAATTTTTTGTCCATTGATCAATTCGAACTGAAAACAATGTATCAAAATAATTTAGTATTCGATGTGAAAATATCTGTTTTGTTTAAAATTTATGTTGATTTATTGGTAAAAGCATAAATGAAGAACAATAAATATTACCTCATTGAATATGGAAAATGTTAAAAGTGTTAATAATGGTAATAAATTCATTTCTATGATATTATTGCTGTTGAATAGCGATAAATTTTGAAATTTAAATGAAATAACATGAGCTACACTTGTATTTATACATCAAATGAACGCATTAGAACGTGGAACAGAAGCAAACATTCCAGAGAATATTTATGGCAAAATAGAAATTATATATCTTCGTAATTATTACAATAAAATGAATTCGAAAACAAAATTCCCTTAATTCTGTTTGCATCCAATTTTAAGTCATCATTTTCTCCCCGATGAAATGAATGGAAACGCTAATTGAAGACACGTCATGATATTGCATATAAAATGAAATCGATAATAATTCTTTTTTTTTTCGATTGACAATTGATGAAATCATTTTGTGTTATCAAATCAAATATGAGCGACCTAACATTAACGTCGAAGATGTCTGCCCCATGTGGAAATTTCCACAATATTAATAAAGTGACTGACTATCTTAGCCGGCTGACTATTATTGACTTTTTCGACTCTTTCGACTCTTTTGACTTTTTCGACGTTTTCCAGTACAAAAAATAGTTGTAAATTAACTTTAATCAACTTAAGTCAACCATAGTCAACTATGTATGCAGTTAACCATAATCGTTTTCAGTTGGTTATTTTGAGACCGTCGGTTAATTGTGGTTAGTTTTCATACAAAATCAACTTAGTCATTTAGTCAGTGAGTCACTTTATTTTCTCCTCGGGATTACCTTCAGTTATTATATTAAAAAGCTTTTATTTTCATTCTCAGACTCAAAGCTTTGCATGTGTACTTGTGCATCTAAGAATGAAAATAAAAGCTTTTTAATATAACAACTGAAGGTAATCCCATGTGGAAATATACATTGTAAATGAATGCGCAACGTGAGTGTATTATAATTTTCTATCGTATAAGAATGCTTCTAATGCATATTGTGGTATATTTTGAAACTAAAGGTTTGATGCCATACATTCGTACTAAATGAGAACGTGCGTACTACTTATAATACCATAAAGTTGTAAACAGACACGGCATCGTTTGTGATTGTGTATTCAGTGTAGGCGCTGTTATGTGACAGTGTTCTGCTTAATCACCCGTTAGTTGTCACTATTTGTCATTATTCCCCCTGTCTAAGGGGATCATTTCTTGTAAATAAAAATAAAACAAGATATATTACGATGTTTTCAGAAATTTCATTTTTTTCAAAAAATAATTAATAAACGATAAAGTAAAGGGTTTAAAAGAAAACCATATAAAATTAATGTCGATGATTTTTATTTTCTGATCTTCATTTTTTTTTTTTACATTCAAAGAAATAAAATATCTCCATTGATCAGTAAAAGTATCCATACATTCCATTTTGCTATTATTTGTCAATATTTTTTTACTGACGCAAATCATTTTGTATCAATTTAATGAATTTAAAGAGACTTTTATTACGAAAAAAAAAAAAAAATGAAAATTCTGTCTATACATTGAAATTATAAAGTAAAATGAACGATGTGAACAAGCGAATCATTTTGTTGATTTCAAAGTGGCTCCACAAATTTTATTGAAGATTGAGCCTTTAGGTTTCTTGTTAACAAATTTAATATTCAATAACTTTTCGGCCATATACAAACGTTTCAAATTATATTCTTCCCAGAAGGATATGGCATCGGTTAGAATTTGTAGCAATGGCTCTTGATATTTTTCTAAATTTTTAAGGTCTTTTTTTAGACCAGCAGCATCATCACTCTCCTTTCCTTTGCCTTTTTTATTTTTTTTTTATATAAATTTACTTGTTCAATGTATTTATTTCTAAATGGAACAATTTCTTTCATTTTTTCAACGATTGAATCCATATAAAATTTATATACTTGTGCAAAATTTCCTGGAAGTTGTTTCAAAAGATCTGCACTGACGGAACCTTTTTTAGAAAAACTTTTAACTGCATTTAGCATATTTTCAATCTCACTGAATGTTGGTTCAGATGAAATTTGCTCATAAATAAAAACTTGATATTTGCAGATTTTCTTATGTTGTTGATTGAACGGTGCAGTTGCAGTTCTTATTTCTATACGATTTGTACTTGTACCGGAAAGTAATACTTCATCGACAGTAAGTATTTCTTTTTTTTCTACGTCTTTTTCAACCCAATTGAACAAATCAGTTTTTCCAGTTGGAAGAATATTTTCGGGAAATGTAAAATATGGTTTTAATTTTTTTTCCCAATCGTTTGTTTTGTCAATAAGTTTTGCTTTCTTTGAAAATTCTTTCAACAATGTACTATAGGCAGGATGAGTTGGTTCGATTTTTTGGCCATTAATCAATTCGAACTGAAATAAAAAAAAAAAAAAAAACAGTTTAATATTTGATGAGATTTCTTTTGAAATGTATACAAAAAAAAAAAAAAAAAAACAAAATCGTAAATGTAAATATTTCAATAAAAATTACCTCACTGAATATGGAGAATGATAAAAGTGTTAAAAATGGTAGCAGCTTCATTTCTTTGGTATTGTTGATTTTTCTTACCGCGATAAAATTTGAAACGTCCGTAATGCCAGCTTCTTCACTGATATTTATACATCAAATTTCCAACGTTTTCAGAAACGTGGAACAGAAACTAACATTCCGAAACGTATTTTCGTCATATAAAAATTGTTTACATCGTATTTCTTACGATAAAATGAATTCGAAAACAAAATTCTCTTAATTGAACACACTTCAGAGTAAAAATATTATGTAGAAAAGTTCCATGGAAAAATGTTATTATTGAATGTATTTTTTTGTTGTTTTTTGTATATTGAATACACTGAATAATAACATTTTTCCACGAAACTTTTCTACATAACATTTTTACTCTGAATTATTCAATTCCATTGTTATCCATTATTTGAGTCATAATCAAACTTTTTAAGGGAATTGAAGAGAAATTACCAAAGTAAAATTCCTTTTTTTTTTAGTTTCAAAATGAATTACCTGAATCATTTGTTTTAATTGGGACAATTTTTATCATATACCCGAATGAACGAAATAGCCTTTATCGAAAGTCTACAGGCCTTCAATATAATTTTTATGCAGACGTTCGTAATTATCGTTTATAAACATTCAAGTATAAAGAATGAAAAACCATTTCAAATTAATGTCAATGCAAATAATTTTTATTCGCTACACATTATTTATTTTTACATTCAAATATTTGCGTAATAAAATGTCTTCGTTCATTCAAACAAAAGTCAATAAAGAAAAAAAAAAAATATAAATAAATTCCGACTGACGTTTGCAAATCGTTTTGTATCAATTTAATGAATTTAAAGGAACTTTTATTACGAAAAGAAAAAAAAGAAAATTCTGTCTATACATTGAAGATACAAAGTACCATCGAATTATTTTTTTAATCGCTTGGTGATTCCGCAAATTTTGCTGAAGATTGAGCCTTTAGGTTTCTTGTTAACAAATTTAATATTCATTAACTTTTCCGCCATATACATCCGTTTTGAACTATATTCTTCCCAAATGTATATGGCATCGCTTAAAACTTCTAGCAATGCATCTTGATATTTCGCTAAATTTTTAAGATCCTGTCTTAGATCAGAAGAATGATTAATATTATCATCGAATCTATCCTTTTCTTTACCCTTTTGAACCTTTTTTTTATATGCATTCACTTGTTCAATGTATTTGTTCCTCGATAGAATGAGTTCTTTCATTTTTTCTCCAAATAATTCCATATAAAGTGTATGGATTTTTTCAAAATTTCCCGGAAGTTGTTTCAGAAGATCTGCTTTGACAGAACCCTTTTTAACAAAACTTTGGATTGCATTGAGCATATTGTCAATTTCAATGAATTTTGGTTCAAACAAGACTTGCTCATAAAGAAAAACATGATAGCTACAGATTTTCATATGATGTTGATTGAACGGTGAGATTGCATACTTTATTTCAAATCGATACGGTTCATTTTTACCACTAGTACCGGGAAACTTTGCCAATACATCATCAACGGTAATTATTTCTTTTTCTTCTACGCCTTTTTCAACCCAATTGAACGAATCAGTTGTTCCAATTGGAAGAACTTTTTCGGGAAATGTAAAATATGGTTTTAATTTTTTCTCCCAATCGTTTGTTGTGTCAATAAGTTTTGCTTTCTTTGAAAATTCTTTCAACAATGTACTATAGGCAGGATGAGTTGGTTCGATTTTTTGGCCATTAATCAACTCGAACTTGAATAAAAAAAAATAAAAACAGTTTAATAATTGATGAGATTTCTTTTGAAATGTCACGGGTGTAGTACAAATCAGTTTCTAATTTCCCGAATGCTAACGCCATCTTTAGATTTTTATCGGCATCTTTGCTAGGATTGCGACGACATTTGCACATAATTCCGTTTTCAATACAAACATTGAGATGGCGTTAGCATTCGGGAGGTAAGAAAACTGCTTTGTACTACATCCGTGTGAAATGTATACAAAAAAAAAACAAAACAAAATCGTAAATGAAAATATTTCAATAAATATTACCTCACTGAATATGGAGAATGTTAAAAGTGTTAAAAATGGTAGCAGCTTCATTTCTATGGTATTTGGTTGATTTTTCTTCCCACAACAAAATTTGAAAAGTTCGTAATACCACCTCCTTTACTGATATTTATACATCAAATTTCCAACGTTTTCAGAAATGTAGAACAGAAACTAACATTCCGAATTAATTCATATAATTTATTTATGAAATACTTCGTATCTCCTTACAATAAAATGAATACGAAAACAAAATTCTTTTAATTCCGTTGTTATCCATTATTTGAGTCTAGATTTGAGTCATAACCAATTTTTTAGTAAAATGGAAAGAAGATAACAAAAGAAAAATGTAAAAAATATTATATTTGGGCTTCCACACTTTCATTTCAACAAGTTTGAATCGCATGAACTCATTGTTCTAAGTGGTCAATAAGATGTCTTTCAATGAAAATTTAAATTCCAAAATGAAGTACCTAACCAATCATTTGTATCAATTGGGAGGCTTTTTTTTCAGATACATATCAGTGCCGCTATAAAAATAAAATTCACCCGCCAGGAGGAAGATTTATATTGGGAGCTCTTTTTTATCGATATTTTCGTATTCCATAATATTAAGAGGTGTGCAATGCAGTACAAATATTTTGACATTTCATTTTTGCAATTCATTGTTTTCTGCATATTCGAATGAGAATCCAAATTATTATACAATTATTTAATCTGATTTTTAATTGCTGAACCATCAAAATGTTCGGTGGAAGTTATTTAAGCTCATTTAAGAAAATACAAGCATTTATGCATCGCACACCCAGTGTGTGCAAACATTCGCAATTTATAATACACTTCTTTCGATAAAACTAATGAGGAAAATGAAATTGCTCAAAAAGTTTTAATTCAATTTTTTGCTCAAAATGTGATATTCGTTGAGATAATATTAAATAATAGTCTAGACTGTATAGCGTTATTAATTGGCACCACCAAGCAATTGTAACAAGAACTAAAAATATTGTATTTCCAGCGCTTCTTTAGATCTTGTTAAAAAATTTCGTTTTTGTACTAAAAATAACTAATAAACGATGAATTGTAAAAAATGAAAAACTATTTCAAATGAATGTCAATGCAAGCGGTTTTTATTTGCCACACACTTTATTTATTTTTACATTCATAATACAAATTTCAAATATTTCCGTAATAAACTGTCTCCGTTCATCCAAGCAAGCGTCAATAAAAAAAAAAAAGTATAAATAAATTCCCACTGACGTTTGCAAATCGTTTTGTATCAATTTAATGAATTTAAAGAGACTTCTATTACGAAAAAAAAAAAGAAAGCTACGTCTATACATTGAAATTATAAAGTAAAATGAATGATGTGAATCATCGAATTATTTTTTTAATATCTTAGCGGCTCCACGAATTTTACTTAAGATTGTGCTTTTTGGTTGTTTGTTAATAAATTTAGTATTCATTAACTTTTCAGCCATATGCATACGTCTCAAATTATACTCTTGAATAATTTCAACTAAATGGTCTATAGCGTTTTTAAAATTGGTTTGGTAGCTATTCAATTTTGCAATGGATGATTTCAAACTAGCAATATCACTATCACCAAATTGTTCCTTTGATTTGCCTTTTACAACATGTTTTTTATATAAATTTATAATATTAATGTATGCATCTCTCTTTGGAACAAGATTTGCTATTAATTGTGTGAATTTATTAGCATATGGTAGATATATTTCTTCTAATTCTTTCTTAATATTTTTCAACAGTTCTGCATTAACTAAACCTTTTTTAGTAAAATTTTTCACTGCATCATACATATTATCAATTTCATCTAATGATGGTTCAACTAAAACTTGCTCATAAATATACAATTGATGTCTACAAATTGTCTTATGCCTTTCATTGAATGGTAAAATTTGATCTTTAGTATCTTCTTGATATGATTCAGTTTTAGTACTAGTACCGGGAAATCTTGTTAATACTTCATCAACAGTAAGTATATTTTTTTTTTCAATGTTCTTTTCAACCCAATTGTATGTGTCCGTTTTTCCGGCTGGCAAATTCTCTTTGGGCAAATTAAAATATGGTTTTAAAATTTTAGTATAATTTGCTTTTGCTTTCTTTGAAAACTCATCTAACAATGTAGTGTAAGCTGGATTAGTTTTTTCGATTGCCGCTGCGATCAATTTGAACTGAAAACAATAAAGAAAAAAAAAAATTTTTTTTTTTTTTTTTTTTTTTTTAGTATTCGATAAGGGAACATTGATTTTTAACTATGTATATAAATTTATAGGCAAAAAATTTAAATTAGAATAATTCAATAAATATTACCTCACTGCATATTGTGAGTATTAAAATTGTTAACAATGGTAACAGCTTCATTTTTATTATATTATTATTTCTTTCTTATTGTGAAAAAAATTTGAAACTTAGGTGATACAAGCTGCTTCCATCATATTTATACATCGAATTTTATCACTAATATGTGAAAAAAAAAAGAAAATATTTACGTCAATAATTTTGTGTTCGAAAACAAAATTCTCCCAATTCTGTGCGTATACAATTCTAAAACATTCTTTCTCTTCAGTGAGAAATTGCCTGAACAGAAAGACGCATTCACATTTCATATAAAATGAAGTCGAAAACAAAATTCTTTTAATTTTGCTGAGATGCAATATTTCATCATATTGTTATTGCAAAATGAATGAAAATGGAAAATTACTAGTGACAGAAAAAGAAAAATACGTTTTTTTTTTTTTGTTTTTTTTTTTTTTCGTTTTGAAACAGACGTCGACCATATATTCGATATAAACAGACATTTATAAAAATTACATTTTCAACATATTTATCATTTGTGTCATGAATTTTATTTTTCTTTGTTTCAAATAAACAAAATTACAATTTATTTCAAAAGTTTTCGAGGAAATTTTCTTACATGTATAAAATATAGAAATATTCAAAATAATAAATTAACGCCGCATTCGATTGATCAACTGAGTTTATGATTTGTCTGGTTGTGCAATTGATATTTGAATGAATATTTGAATCAAGCACTGAACCTTTTCATATAATTTGTTGTTGTATTTGATTACTTCGAACTCTCACCACTTCCATTCACAATGCAAATCTATTTTTCTTTGACCCAGATAAATGGGATTAGGTTGAAAAACATATATGTTTTTTTTTTGATATGTTATATATAAACTGATCTGGGGTTAATTGAAAAACAGTAATTGTAGTGATTGATAAGAAAATATACGTTTTATTATAATTTTCATATTTTTCTTATAAAAGTTCATCTATCTGCATAATCTACCAAGCAATGTTGGTTTCAATAATTGATCTAGCGGTCTATTGATAAAAGGTACATCCATTAAAAATTCCACCCATTGAATACGCTTCGTTCCATATTCATCGAGAGTAAGAGTTACATTTTTTACAGCTTCAATCAATAAATTCTGTTTTTCCTTTACTCTGCCAATGTTAACTTTTATCACTTCCAATTGTTTTGAATTATATTTTTTATTTACATCATTATTATCCAATGGTTTTTGAAATTCAGTAAAATTTCTTCGAATAATTTCGATATGATTCATGAAACTTTTTCTCATTGTTATTGTAGAATCCATTCTATTGTTTAATTTATTAAAAATAGTTGTATGATTTTTTTGCATATTAATTAATTCATTTTTGATTAAATTGATATGCGATTTTTTTAAGCATTTTTTTCTAAATATTCCCAATGCTTCTGGATAACCGTATATTCCATTGACATCTGGTTCATTTAATACTCTCTCATAAATATTAGAATAAAGCAAACTTATTAGTTTGTGATCAACAGTAATCATGTTGATCAAATAACGTATACCATTGCTAAATTCATTGATTTCATTATTTCTTGGAAAATTATTTGAAACCATTTCAAAATCAGGTAATTGTGTTGATGCACAAAATTGATCAACCCAATTATTATCACTTGATTCATCTTCTAAAATATTCGTTGGAAGTATGAAAAATGGTTGAAGTATCTGCTTCCAATTGTCTTTGTCAATTTTTTTCGCTTTCTTTGCAAATATATCCATAAAAGTGGTATAGGCAGGAGTTTTAATTACATTTCCATTGCCATCGATCAATTTAAACTGCGTAAAAGAAGAAATCATTTGAAAAACCAAAAAAAAAAAAAAAAAATTAAATGATTCCAAAATTATTTACCATAAATAATAATGGTAAATGTTAATTGAATATTACCTGATCAATTATTGACAATAATAAAAAAGTAAATAATAAAAACAAATTCATTATTTTTGTAACAAAACACTTCCAAAATTGCAATGCGAATTAATGGAGAATTTTTGCTTATATACGAATTAATGAGTTATTAAAATGCTTTATATTTTGTCGCACTTTCAGTTGTACGAATATATTGTTAGCTTGAAATAGATCCATTGAAACACATACACAATTTTCGTAAATAACGAAAATAAAACACAGAAAATATCTCAATATCTGAGAATATCATCTGAATTATTCATGAATAATAAAACAAAGTACTTTTCTACGATTTTTGATGAAAACTGAGTGATGAGAATTAGAATTTTCTCGTGGAAAAAAATATCATTTTTCTTTCTTCGTTCGTGTATGTCAGAGGTGTCAACGATCACGCATGAATAGAGGTGTTAACGAACATATTGAACGTTCGTGTGATAATGCGAAAATGGAAGAGAAACTTTCGAATGTTCATGCAAATGTGCGAACTTTTCTTGCGAACGAACTAACACGAATATCGAACAAATTTTTTGGGTAATTTTGGTAAAAAAATTTCTAAAATAATACCACCGAAAACAAGTTTTTTGTGAAATTTTTTTGATAAATTTGGGGTAAATTTCCCAAAAACTTTGGGACAATTTTTCAAAAAATTCGTTCACACAGTTCGATGTTCGTGTTCGTTCGTTCGCAAAGAAAAGTTCGAACATTGGCACGAACGTTCAAAAGGTTCACCTTCATTTTCCCACTATCGCACGAACGTACGATGGTATTCAAGAAATTGTTGGACATTTCGCACGAACGTTCGATATGTTCGTTGACACCTCTAGAACGAACGAACACGAGCTCTGCATACATCGAACTGTGAAATAACATAATGTAAATGCTGATTCTCTTCGATCGCGATCGTCATCATAATTGTTAATGATTTTAATCGTATTCAAATAACATTGCAGTTCGTTGATGTGATGTTTTTTTTTTTGACGCGCACGATCACTTATACAAAGACTGAATTGTATTCAGATGCTTTTATATGTAAATTATTTCATGGTTTATACGAACAAATGGAGATAATGGATTTGATGGATTGAAACACGACGATTGATAAGCAATTATAAATTTTATTTATATTTCTTATGTTTGATTTATCTGCACAATCTGCAAAGAAATAATGGTTTTTTTTTCAATAGATCTAGTGGTCTATTGATGAAAGGAATATCCATTAAAAATTCCGCCCATTGAACACGTTGAATACCATATTCATCAAGAGCTAAAGTTACATTTTTCACAGCCTGTAACAATGCATCCTGTTTATCCTTCACTCTGCCAATGCTAACTTTTATCGCTTCCAATTGTTTTGAATTAAATTTTTTATTTACATCATTTTTATCGAATGGTTTTTGATATTCAGTAAAATTTCTTCGAATAATTTCGATGTGATTCATGAAACTTTTTCTCATTGTTATTGTATAATCCATTCTATTGAATAATTTATTAAGAATAATTGCGTACTTTGTTCGCATATTAATTAATTCATTTTTAATCAAATTTAAATGTGATTTTTTTAAAGATTTTTTTCTAAATTTTTCCAATGCTTCTGGATAACCATGTATTCCATTGATATCTGGTTCATTTAATACACGTTCATAAATATAATAATAAAGCATACTTATAAATTTGTGATCAGCGACAATAATTTTAATCAAATAACGTGTTACATTGCTGAATTTATTGTTTTCAACAGTTTTTGGAAAATTATTTAAAACCATTTCAAAATCAGGTAATTGTGTTGATGCACAAAATTGATCAACCCAATTACTATCACTTGATTCATCTTCTAAAATGTTATTTGGAAGTATGAAAAATGGTTGAAGTATTTGCTTCCAATTGTCTTTGTCAATTTTTTTCGCTTTCTTTGAAAATATATCCAATAGAGTGGTGTAGGCAGGAGTTTTGGTTATATTTCCATTGCCATCGATCAATTTAAACTACGTAAATGGTGAAATAAATAAAACGATTTTGAATTTTTTGAAAGGATTTTTTCAGATTAATTGTTTTCGACAAATCAATACCTGATCAATTATTGATAATGATAAAAATGTAAATAATAAAAGCAAATTCATTATTTCAATCACAAAGCACTTGTATTTTCAACTTTTCTGCTTCAAAGCGAATTAAGAATTGAATTACTTAGTTTCAGCATATTAACGAGCCTTATCATTTGTTCATTCGTACATATGCAAATGTAAGTTGCATGAATCTATTGTTAATTGAAAACAGATTCAATGAAACACAAATGGAGGAAGGTGGCTTTATTCGGATCAATTGACATATCTGTTCACTGTCAATACCAATATAATTGATTTTGTTTTTATTACATTTCGTGTTGTTATGAATCGCTATCACATGACTGTCATTTGAGTTATGTCACATGACTGACAATTTCAAGTGTTTTCCCAAAATTGATCGAAATAGCCCCACTCTCCGCTATAATATTCATACAGAAAGAAAAAAAAAAACAAATTGATTCCAGATGATTATTCGTTCAACATTCAGCATCAAAAGTATAACTTCACATTTTCGAAGAATTGAATTATCTTGTAATAAAAAAAAAACGACATGAATTCATTTTGTTAATTGAATATTTATTAGATTGCATTGCATCATTGCATCATATCATAATTGAAAATGAACATTTTGGTTACATCACTTAGACCCCTTTATATTTTTTCGTGTGCTAAGCATTTTGATTAACATTGATTGATTTGGTTTATTCTGTGCATTATCACGAAACTTAATATTCATAATCTGTTCAGCCCATTGAGCTTGTTTTGGACGGTATTCTTGAAGAATGGCCTGTATGGCAACAAGTTCCTTTGTCAATACATTTTGTTTTTGTTTTAATTCAATGAGTGTTACAAGTGTTGTTTTCAAATCATCAAATTTATACGTTTTTTGTTTTTTCGATTTTTTATTTGGCATGTCATCATCCATTTCCGTGTATTTCATTTCAATTGCATTAATTTGATTGAGATACGCTTCACGTAATGGAATAATTTTTTTTAATGCATTTGTCAATCGTTTCAATATATCTTTATAAATAGTTAGCATTTCTTCATATTTTTTACTAATTTCACTCATACGCATTGGATCGAATGGTTTTTCATTAAATTGTATATATGCTTTTGTGAATTCTTTCATTTGTCCCATAGTTGGTTCTTCAGTAACACTATCATGAATAACAACATAAAGCATTCCAATTTTACTATGTCCTTTATGAAGTAATTGCAAATTTTTTTTAATTTCATCGCGTACACTTTTATTTTCTTTGCTTGTTGAAGGGAAATGTGTTAAAAATGCATGCACTTCAGGTAATGTTAATGATTCAATCAATGGTTCAATCCAATCTAAATTATCTTTTGGATTGTCAAATAAAATATCATTTGGAAATGTAAATACAGTCTTTAACTTTTCACTTAATTTATTTTTATCAATACTTTTCACCTTTTCGGCAAATGTTTTTAATAATGTTCCAAAAGCTGGTTTATCTGATAAATTTCCACTATTTTTATCAGTCAATACAAACTGAAATAAATTAAAAGGAATTGGAATATTTTAAAATGTTTTTTTTTTTTTTTTTTTAAATGAAACACACGAAACAAAAATAGTTTTTTTTTTTTTTTTTTTTTTTCAACAAACCTCAAGTATTGACAGTGACAAAAATATTACGAAAAGAAATGACTTCATAATTATTCACGATGAGCCTAATTCACATGAAAGTCAATTTAATTATACTATTTATAGAGCAAATTTATCTGCGTATATGTAATTTAAATTTGAATTGAATTGTTTGCTAAAGGAAATTATTTGAAATAATGTTCATTCGAATACAAAAATTACCATAACAACTTGTTTACGAAAATTAAACGTTCGAACAAAACATGTCTAAATTATTATCGTAAGCAATGAAGAATTTTTTTAATTACACATAAAACACATATGATATTGTCGCCAATTTTACTGGAAAATTTCCATATTTGTTATTAACTAAATATTTATAATTTCATAAATAATCCATTTCTAATTAACATGTGAATTTGAATATTTGTACTTGAAATATTTTATTTCTCATTTAAGACAAGATGTTATCAAAAATGATTGAGTTCAAAAATTGCCGGAAACAACATCGGTAAATTTATTGCGTTTATTAAATGAAAAAAAGATATGAGCACAGGGTACAAGTACATAAAACAATTTTGGCAGCTGAAAGAGAGCCATAATTGAGTAGTTCAATGGGAAAATTTCATACAAAATGGCAAATGAGAGTAGTTTACCTATGGGGGTTTAATCCACTTTTCTAAGTGTTAGTGAATCAAAATTCACACATACAGTGTACTTGAAACATGTGAAATGGCACGGAATGCGAATCGAGTAAATGTGAATGATTTTGTATTCGATTCCAGCTGTGTGTTGAGGTTATGTCGCACTTTCAAAGCACAAACCAAACGAAATGGAATATCGATGCACAAAATCATTCACATTTACTCGATTCGCATTCCGTGCCATTTCACATGTTTCAAGTCTCCGCACACACTAAGTTTTGTCAAAACACACATAAAGAAGAAAGATAGGAATAAGAAGAAGCAGTACAAGAAAAGCAAGACAACAACAACAACAACAATAATTTAAAGACCATTAATGCCCTTCAGCGTCTGGTCTGTTTTGTAATGGCAGCCCCTTAACAATTCTTCTCCAGCGTATCCTATCGAGAGCCAGGTCTTCAGTTTCCCTATTCCAATCATACCCTCTTTCATTCAAGTCGTTCTTAACCGAATCCAAATATCGTCTTCGCGGTCTACCTCTACCTCTCGGTGCATTCACTTCAGCATTCAAAATTAACTTTGGTAAACGATAATCATTCATACGCTGTACATGACCAAACCATCTCAATCTTGACATTCTAGCTATCTCATCAACCGAATTCACATTCAAATCTTCCCGTATTCTCTCATTCCTAATTCTATTTTCCCATTGATCCCTACGCGACACACCCGAAATCATACGCAAAACTTTCATATCAGCCACTTCCAAACTATGAATTAAATTATTTGAATTGATCTAGCTCTCGCTGCCATACATGATAGTTGGTCTGAAGATTGACCCATGAATCATCAACTTCGTCTCCTTACTCAACTCTCGTTTATTGAAAACATGTGACCTAAGCTGTGCAACAACTTTATTACCATTCACTCTGCGATGTTCGAACTCCTTATCCAGTTTGCCATCTTCCGAAAAGATGCATCCTAGATATTTGAATTGCAACACATGCTCAAGCACACCTCCATTCAACATACAATTTACTTGTTTCCTATCTTTCCCTATATGCATAACCTGTGTCTTTAAACTACTAATAGTCTTTCCGAAGTTCGTACAAGCTGTTTCTAAATCGCTAATGCTGTTTTGTAGCTCTTGTTCTGAGCCCCCAAACAATACTAGGTCATCCGCATATGCAAGAGCGGAGATAATGTTTCCCCCCAAAACTACGTTACCCATCAGCTTAGCTGACTTGATCAATTTGTCCATATAAATTATAAATAAAAGGGGTGATATTGTACAGCCCTGTCGAAGACCATTTCGCACTTCAAACCATTCACGCAATTCCCCATCCACTCTCACAGCCGCTTCACAATATCTGTACAAACTCTTAATTGCACTCAGCAGGGAACCATTCACACCATATTCACCCAACACCGACCAGAGCTTATCTCTAGGTATGCAGTCATACGCTTTTTGAAAATCAACAAAACATACATACATATCCTTGTTTCTCTCTTGGAACTTCTCTATTAGTTGTCTCATGCAAAAAATTTGATCTTGACATCCGCGCATCGATCTGAAGCCCGATTGGTTTTCATCCAAGAGCGATTCGACAATAGCTCTGGTACGTTTTTCTAAAATTGCACTATATACTTTTCCGACAACGCTCAATAAAGAAATTCCACGGTAGTTGTTGCAATCCTTATTACTTCCTTTCTTATGGAGAGGAGAGATAACAGCACCACCCCATTCTTTCGGCACAACTGATAAATCCCACGCTAGATTGAACAACCGATGCAACCATCGAATCCCTACTGAACCACTGCAAATTAAATATTCGTTCCTAATCTCATCCATTCCTGCTGCTTTACCCCAACTTAGCTTTCTAACCGCCTGCTCTATCTCTCCTATGCTTATTTCTTCTTCTTTGACTTCATTCACACTTGCATTCGCGCTAACACTCAAATCTGTTCTATTATCAACATTCAGAAGTTCCTCAAAATATTCTCTTCAACGTTTCAACACATTCTTTCTACCAATCACTAACTCCCCGCCTTATCTAATACAGCACCTGGCGCTTGTTTCTTCCCACCATTACGGATATTCTTAACCTTCGACCAGAAAACTTTATTCCTCTGTTGCCCTGCTTTTTCTAAATCTCTACCAAATTCCACCCATTCGCCCTCTTTCGCTACTCTCACCAACTCTTTCACTATTCTCTTCTGTTCCCTATACAATTCTAAATCCCCCTCAGTTCTACTTTGCATCCAACGCATACATCTCACTCTTTTCTCTTTCACTGCTTCCTGTATCTCATCATTCCACCAGTCCGTCTTCTTTTTACCATTCTTACCCACATGCATTCCACAACATCCCTTTACCGCACTCAACATTGCATTCTTAAAATAATCCCATTCACTGTTGATATCCGACATCTCATTCAATTCAACTTGCGTAAATTTTTCCTCTAATCTGGCTACATATGCATTCACTACACTTTCATTCTTCAATTCATTAACTTTCACTCTATTAGTTGGTTTCCGATTTTTACTCGCTACCCCTTTTGGAATACGTAGTTTGCTTGCAACTAAGTAATGATCGGAATCCAAACCAAAACTTTTATACACACGCGTATCTATTATGGTTTTACGTAAACATTCATCCACAATAACGTAGTCGAGAAGAGATTTCTGATTTTGAGCAGGATTCTCCCAAGAATACATGTGAATATTTTTGTGCTTGAAGAAAGAATTTGTTATAATTAGGCCTGAACTCTGGCAGAAATCCAACAATCTCTTTCCGTTACCGTTCACTTCCATATTTTCTCCGAAATGACTCAAAATATTCGCAAAATTCTGATTATCTCTACCTACTCGAGCATTGAAATCCCCTAGCAAAATCACGTTTTCATTTCCCTTACGATAAACAATATCATTTAAGTCACCATAAAAATCATTCATCTTTTCTGCATTCGTACCTTCACACGGGGAATACACACTCACAAAACGATACACTGCACCGCCTAACTTGATTGAAATCCACATTATTCTCTCATTTACGAATCTATGACACACAATTAACGGCTCTAAACTGTTATGAATTAGAAATCCTACGCCCCAATTTGCTCTACCATTCTTAACCTCTGACAAATACAAACGATAACTCCCTAATGTCTCTTCTACCTGACCTTTCACACGATGGTCGCTCAAAGCTAAGATATCTAAACCGAAATTATTTGCCCTATCCAAGAAAAGCAAGAAAGAAAGAAAAAAAGTTGGTTATAGTTGTGTGTTATGTCGACTTAATTATTTGCATAAAAACGATACGAACAAAGTCAATTTTTGTGTCTGAAAGTGAGCATATCCATTTACATGTTCGATTTATCAGTGAGTGAATAATCTGAATGAACAAAAATTTAAAATCAAAAAATTTATTCCAATTGCAGACACGGAGAGACAAACGAGTGAGGCTCTCTAGAGGGAAAAAAGAATTTCAACAACTCCCCCTTTCCGTCAATCTCTATTTATTCGCCTGTGTGAATTGAATCAAATTTGATTGTTTGTTTCGTTTCGTTTCGATTTCATTCCCCGTAAGCAAATTGTCGATATATAAATTTTTCTTTGTACGTTATACTTTTTGACAGTTTCAGTGTAGTTTCTTCCATTTTTTTCACTCTTTTCATCAATTGAATTTATCAATTTATTCATTGCAATTTGTGTTATTGTGTATTTGTGTAGTGAACAAGAAAAGGACGGACAACAGCCGATGTCGCATTAGTAAAGATAAACATTGCCCTTTACGCTATCTGTACGAGTACGGTGTGAAATTGAATAAATATCAAACAATATTTTGAAAGCACCGACTGCGTGTGCTTTCATGTTAGTACTTTCATGTTAGTACTTTCATGTGCGATTTACTAGTATATACAATGTTTTCATACCAAAGCAAATGAGTCCGTGCACTGAATGCCGCAAGCATAAATACATCAACAATGGCATAAATTGAATGGCAATTACTTTGCAAGCGATCTCTATCACATATACACTGAATTGCACATAGTACACCATTACGGAATGCAAACGACAAATCGTATCTTATTGCCGTTCCCTTTGGTATAGTCAGTATACATTGATAAATCGTATAGGTGGCGTCAATGTCTTGAAATCAAAGCTATTCACATGAAAAAACATACAACGAATGCCACATTGCAACAGCAGTACATTGAACTTTAAATTATACATGAAGCTGTCATGTATTCCAGCCACTAGTGCTGGAAGTGAAAGAGGTTTTAGTACGAGTGGAAACATAATAACGGATAAACGATCAATATTACTACCATCAAGTTTGAACGATTTGATTGTGTCTCGGAACAAATTCCAGTAAACTTAATTTACAATGCAATATAATTAAATTGATTGACATTGAGTAAATAAAAAATGAAATACCATTTTCTTAATTGAATTTCATTATATTTATTTTAAATTTATTTAAATTTGACACCTTTACAAGGGAAGTTTTTTGGACTGTTTCAGATCATTTGATGAAGCTGACAACAGTCAAAATGAGATTTCAGAGTTGACACAATACTTAAATCACAAAGTGACATCCAATATAGAAGTGAAACAGTGGTGATGTGATAAACAAATTCCAATAAACTTAATTTACAATGTAATATAATTCAATTAATTGAGTGACAATGAGTAAATAAAAAATGAAATACCAGTTTCTAAATTGAATTTCAGTATATTTAATTTAAATTAAATTTATTTAGTATGATTTTCCAGGATCCAAGGTCAATTAATTTCAATGAAATTTTTTCAAATTTCATTTCTAAAAAAAAAATTCCCCTCAATAAAAAAATGTTTGAAAATGAATTCATTTTGAAAAAATAATTTTCGATTTCTTTAATTTCATTTTTACATGCCAGATGGCAATTTTTTTGGTGATAAATGAAGTGAAGTTTGACATTTATCTATGGAAATAATCACGTCCGTCCGTCCGAAACTTTGTACGAACAAATGGCTTGTCCGTCCGTCCGTCCGAACGAGTTTTGTCGGACATTCGGACGAGTGTCCGTAAAAAAAAAAAAACTTCGGACAGTCGGACGAGTGTCCGAATATTTTAAATAGGCTTTCGGACGGACGGACGGACAAAACACCTGTCCGTTGACACCACTACATTGAAGAAGTAGAGAAAGGAAGACGAGCGACAGAAAAAACAGCACATACTCACGAGTCAAAATCATCGTGAGACCAAAAGGCTACTGTACAACCAGAAGTTCGTTGTTGGAATATTTTTTTCTCCGTGCTATTCATTTTTCGGGTAAAACAATAAAACAAATCAGTATCATCGAAGTCGCTTTAGCGAAGAAACTCATTGCAACTTACGCCATCTCTACGGGTATGGTGAGAATTTGAATGAATATCAAATAAAATTGTGAAAGTTCATACAATGGACTTTCATGCCGAGGGCAAGTACATCAACAATTGATTAATGTACTACGGCATAAGTCGTTCGGCGTTACATTGCAAACGATCTCTACCACATATACACTGAATTGCATGCAATAAAATTACTGCACTTGTATGTGCACATACACCATTACGGAATGCAAACGACAAATCGTATCTTTTTGTTGTTTCCGTTGGTATAGTCAGTTTACATTGATAAATCGTATAGGTGGCGTCAATGTCTTGAAATCAAAGCTCTTCATATGTAAAAACATACAACGAATGCCACATTGGTATCATGATATCACTAATACTATTTTATCATAGGAACAGCTGTGCTGAACACCATGTCGCAGACTAATCGAAGATTTACATTTTTAATGTTGAAAATACACACAAAAAACACTTGGGGTATGTTCATGATATTCATTGGTGACAATATATGTTTACCACAGTTGTATCTGATTCTACCACATGCAAGTTTTTATAAATATGTGCGCATGTCGAACAGACTCATTGTGAAAAAGTATTGCTGTCAAACTAATACTATGTCACATTTATTACGTTGCATGTGGTAGAGTCAAATACAACTGTGGTAAACATGTATTGTCACCAATGAATATCATGAACATACCCCAAACGTTTTTTGTGTGTAATTGATCGCGAAAGATTATGGATTTTGATTGAAATGAAAATAAGAGCGTATTTTTCGCATTTTTTGTTTGTTTAAATTATTCTAAATTGATTCACGAAAAAAATATTTTTTAAAAAGTATTTAATAATGATTTTATTGTCTTTCTCATTAAAACTTTATATTAGAAAAAACAAATCACTGAAAAAATGTTTTATCAATTCATTACAAAGTAACGATTGGTTCTAGACAATCAATTATTTGTTGAAAATTATTTAATATTATCGCTTGATCTTCTCATTTAAAGTTTTTAATATAAAAAAAATTATAATTTTCTTCTCAAATATGGTAATACTAATGTCGGTGAATTGTCAGATGTGCACATCAACAATACTACTACTATAGAAGACTTTGAACATATGTCAGAAATTCGTATGTTTATAAATAAATAAAATAAATCAAAAGTGCATTTTTGTTGAAAATAATTCTTAATACAATACATAAAAGTTCTGTAATAACGGTCTCGATAAAAAAAGCCGGCAAAATGTTGGAAGAATTGTGTGTCAAATTAGAACATTTGGATAACACCAAAGTGATTAAGAGTGAATTTAATTTTGAAGTGAGTATTTTATCCGTTTTCAGAATTTTTTTTATTGATTTGAATAGTTAGCTTACATTGAAATAAATATTATGCTGTATAATTGATTAATATTTTATAAATGATTTGATTTCAGTTCGATATCATATCACGCATTGGAATTTTCGGTGATTATGCAGAAGTTTTACATTGTTTGGCCAATTTTTATGGCTATGTACGTAATTAAATAGATACATTTGTTTGAAGTTGAAGTTATTAAAGTTACAAAAAAACTCATATTCTTCCAGGCAATCCAATTAGCTAAACAATTGCATAAAGTTAATTTAGCGATAAACATTCTATATCCATCGCTTTACGCATACATTGAGTGGAGAAAGCAATTCAACGACCTATTGGATCGAATGGAACTTTCCTTGCCAGAAAAAGTCGATATTGTTTTGCCACGAGTAATATCAAAGAATAAATTCAACAAGGCATATCGGGTACTAAAATTAACCTTAAAGGATTTGAATGACAAGGTATTTAAATAGCTAAAGATTTTTCTCGAATAAATTGAAAACATGAAAAAAAACTAATTTAAATATTTCGAATGAACATTCAAAGGTGGCTCCAATTTTCGAAAATTCGAATGTTACATACAGTGGCTGTGATTGTTTTGTTAGTCGACTGGAGAAGGCGAAATATAGCATTAGTTATTTGGATTTAGACTTTAATCCCGAGGTGACTGACTTTAACTACTCCAATTACAAGATTTCCTGCAGAGATGTCGTGATTCAGGAAATATTAGAAAAACACTCAGATATTGCGAACAAATTCGATTAACTGTACACTAGAGCTGTCCACTGAACCGAACTGTTCATGTTCGTTCGAGTTCATTCGAATTTTAAACCGAACATGAACAGGTCATTTTCAATTCTGAACAACTTGAACCGAACTTGAACGAACATGAACACAATATATTCAAATTTAAACAACATGAACCGAACTCGAACGAACATAAAAAATGTTTTTGAACGTTATTCAATTAATTCAACTGGTTCATAAATACTATCTGTTATTGTTCATTCAAATTCTACATACTTGATGCCATCTATACGATTTATCAACGTATGAACTTCTTGCATGAAAGCGATTTATCAATGTACATTGACTGTACCAACGGATACGGCAAAATGATACGATTTGTCGTTTGTATTCCGTAATGGTGTATATGCCCATTCAGTGTATAAATGATAGAGATCACTTCCAACGTAACGTTGCACGACTTATGCCGTAATACATTTATCGATCGTTCATGACGCGTGCATGCGATCGTTGATGTACTTGCCCACGGCATAGAAGTCCACTTTCTTAATTTTGTTTGATATTAATTTAAATTCACACCGGACTCGACTAGAGATGGCATAAGAGACAATGAATTTCTTTGTTGAAGCGACTTCAACACTGCTTCATTTTCTGAGAAAAACAACTGGAAAATAGTTCGATTGTATTTGAATAATAGGAATTTTCGATATAAACAAAACCTATTCGAAATATTCACATAAAAGACTAAATTGGTATTTCAGTTAAATTTAGTGGTGGATATATGATTTACCACATAACTTTGAGATTTTACCACATACAATTTCATATAATTTAACATCCATAGTTTGTGGTAAAATATTGAAGTTATGCACACAAGCAAATCTGTGTATAATTTGTCAATGTATTATTCCAATACGGAACAAATACGGAACACGACATAATGGAGTAAATATGTATTGATGAAAACTGAAATTTTAGCGCAAAAAATTTTGACAATCGTTCGAAAGCCCAGTTTCCTATGTGACGTTTATACCAAATCGGAGTTAACCAATACATATTTACTCCATTTTGGAGTGTTCCGTATTTTTTCCGTATTGGAATAATACATTGAAAAATTATACACAGATTTGCTTGTGTGTGTGGTAAAATAAACAGAAATGTATATTTTGTACTATAAATTGCTGTTTTACCACATTTTTTTTTTGTGTGTTGTTGCTTACTTAATTGTTTTATTGAACAGTTCAATTTGGTTTAGTTAATTAAACAATATTCGAACGAACATGAATCAAACTTGAACATTTTGAACAAACTGAACTTCAACTCGAACGAACGTGAACACCATTTTTTTTCTTTCGAACAACTTGAACCGAACCCGAACGAACATGAACATAAATGTGAAACCATTCTCGAACATGAACGGTTCATGTTCGGTTCAGTGGGCAGCTCTACTGTACACTAGAGCTGTTCACGAACATAAATTGTTCGTGTTCGTTCGAGATTTAATCGAACACGAACGAACTCGAACAATATTTTCTCTATCTCGAAATAACTCGAACCGAACACGAACACCAAAATTGGAACTTGAAGTGTTCGAATTTTGTTCGTAGTCCATTGCCACAAAATGAAGGCAAAAAACGCTTCACAACACAAAAAATCCAACGTTTGGTCACATCACCAAATATTTTAACTTCACCAGCCAATAATACAATACTGGTTGTACCACCACCAAAGTCAGCATCTTGAGATTTAGCAATTATAAAGTTTATAATATAAACAGTGTTTTAGAAGCTGGGTGAACAATATCAACTGCTGCAAATAATCGCAGAAATTGCAACAATTTATTCTTAATGAGAAAGCGTTAATGCGAAGTTGCTTTAGCAAAGAAATTCATGTTTCTTACACCATCTCTACGAGTATGGTCAAATCAACTCAGCAGACCAATCGGCCGATACATGGAATTAAAACCCGTCATATTCTAACAAAACTTGCTCGTGCAAGTCAATGAAATTGAGATTTAATCGAACACGAACGAACTCGAACAATATTGTTTTTACCTCGAACAACTCGAACCGAACACGAACGAACACGAACATCGAAATAGGAATATTATCGAACTCGAACTGTCCGAGTTCGGTTCGTGAACAGCTCTACTGTACACTTCATAAAATACTTGGAAAATTCGTTGAACTCGGTGTATCGAGCTAAATGGAGAATATGCTGAAAAATAAATCGATTTTGATCCAAAAAAAAAGAACCGTTGGTTCCATTGTTAGTTACCTTCATTATCAATCCGTTTAGTATTAACATTTTTAAAAGCAGAAAAAAACCATAATTATTGAAAATTGTGGTTAAAATTTTATTAAAAATTAAAGAAATTCATTTACGAATAAAAAGTTTTTTTTTTTTTTTTTTTTTACTGACCCGGCTGAAAATTATTTAAATCAAGACGACCAAACGCTTTTTTCCCCTAAAGAACAATTTCTCATGAAAAAAAAAAAAAAAAATTCAAAGAAAGTAAAAAATACAGCAAATTTTATGTACTCAATGATTTTCCAATTTTTTTTGCCAATTTCAAATAAAAGATTTCATTGAATTTTTGTTCATGAAAGCATTTGTCCATTTTATTGTTAAATTGTTGTAGTAAAGCAATATGATTGTAACAATTTATTTTAAAATGAAAATGAAAAGAGAGAGAGAGAGAGAGAGAAATAGATAGAGAAAAATAAACAGTAAATGTTTCCGATTCTTCTAATAAAAAAGAAAATCGAAATTATTCTCAATTATAATATTATATTTTAATATGTTTTTAATTATTTTCTATTACGGAATCTCTTGTTTAAATTTATTAGTGCATTGATGATGAATCATACATTATATATATATATTTATATATATGTTGTTTGATTCAACTTTTTATATAATTTAGCAAATTTTTCATTTTCCCCTGCTTCTCTCCATCGTCGTCATTATCTTCGCCTTCTTCTTCTTCTTCTATTTCTTTTTCTTGTTTAAATAAATATATCCAGTGTTAAACTAGGTAAATGATAAGAATAATACATGTGTGAGTAGAACTAATATCTCTTGTGATACAAACAAAATGACTAGATTTTAAATAAATATTAAAGAGTTAGTTGGTTGAAATTGCTTTTAGCTTATTCTCAACATGTTTCTCTAATCTGTGTTGTTTTCTTCTTCTTCTTCTTCTTCTTTTTGCTGAAGTGCTTTCTTTTTATCAAATTACATAAATGTAAGTATTATTATATATGAGCGTATATTAAGCACGCCATATCAGTTGAAATCGGTGCTGATTTTAAATATGCAAATAGTTTTTTTTCTTTTTTCTTTTTTTTTTCTTTTTTAAATTCCTTCACCTGAAGTGAACGGAATGTGGTCGGCCGGTTTTCAATTTTCATCCATTTTCATTGGTATAAATTCAAATAATTATAGTCCGATTTTCATTTCAATTTCAAATTCAATTTCGTATTGTTATTATTTTTTTTTTCTTCTTCATTTATATATGTATATATCTATAACTTGTAAATATTGTATTATATCAATAAAATTGATAAATTGTGTAAATTACAATTGAGACAAAAGGAAAAACAAAAAAAAAAAAAAACAAAAAAAAAAATACAAAATTTAGAACAACAATTTTGTGAATGTTTCTAATCAATTACTTCAAGTTCGTTTGTATTAATATCGGAACGTTCTTTGCAAAAAGTGCTTGAACGTTCTAATTTTGATTCAACACGTTGTCCGGTCATCGTTTCATTTAAATCGACCTCATTTATTTCACAATCATTTGAACGATTTACATTATGTTTTCGCTCTTTTGTCAATCGATTATTTGTTTTATTATTTGATGTTGTCATTTTTAATGAACTACTTTTTGTTGGATTCATTAATGATGGATTTTGTGATCGATTGGTCATCTTTTGTGAACCAACTGATGCCAATGATAATGGTTGTGGTGTTGCGATTAATTTAGCTGAACGTCTTAAATGAAGTGTTGTTGGAAAATTATTTTTTACTTTTTGATTCATAATATTCGATGTTGAATTTGATTTATTCACTGCATTTGGTACGATAGACATTTCTTTTATAACAGCCGGCACTGATTTTGAACTATCCGAATGTGAAAGTGATTTTTTTTGTGCCAAAATTTGACGTGATCGTGCACTTAAAAAACTTTTAACTGGCTGTTTTAATTCGGATGTACGTTTCAATGGAATTTGATTTGCTGGTGTTGTTAAACGATTTATAATTGCATCACGTGGTGAATTTATTGAATTGCTACTTGATAAATAACTTTTAACTGTCATTGATGATGGTGTTGATGAATTAACCGTAGATGAATTTTGTGATATTAATGCACTGCATACTTTTAATTGTGCATTTTTACCAATTTGTATTGGTTTTGTATGCTTTGTATCAATGTCCATTTTATTTAATCGTATATTTTCATTTGGACGACGTGTAGAATCAATTTTAACAAGCGATTCTTGTGATATTGTTTTATTGGTAATAACAGAACTATGCAATGAACCACCCAATGAATCAGCTGATAAACGTTCAATATCACCATGCTGTGATGCATTACGATTTGAATGCATTTTATCACATTTTTTTGCTGGTGATGCTAAACTATCTCTTGATATTGTTGTTGATTCATTCATTTTTTTATTTGATTGATTAATAGTTGAATTTCCATCTTTAATTAGAGATGATATAATTGGGCTTGATGTTCTTGAACTACCACTTGATGAACGTGCTCGCACTTTAAGCGTATCTTTATTATTTGGTTGACGTTTTACTGGTTCCATATAACGTGATTTAATATCATGATAATTACTTTTTCGTGCATTTGTATCAACCGAACTGCTTGATTTTTCAAGTGGAATGCGACGTTTACTCGATTCAGATGCCGATCGACGATATGGTATTATTGATGATTTTGGCTCTGGTTTTGATATTTGTTGTATATTTGATTTTGGTTGCTTTATTGTTGAAATGAGATCTGGTACTTGGGCACGTGATGATGATTTTGTTACTTTACCTAATAATGAACGAAAAATACGTCAAAAAAAAAAAAATGTTTAGCAAAAAAACAAAACAAACAAAAAATTCATTTTCTATCAACTCATTGTATTACTCACCAGGAGCAGTAGTTGTTTTCGGTTCAGCTGTTTGTTGTTGTACATGTGCACTTTTTATTGATGTATGACCCTCTTGAGAACGCTTATTATGTGCTTGTATTGCCATTTTTACTTGATATAAATCATGAGCTCGATTATTTGGCATGATCATTGCATTTGACACCGTCTAATTCGAAATAAAGAGAAAAGAAAAATTTTGAGCAAAAAATTCATTTGAAAATGATTGAATTGGATGAAAAAATGAAAAAAAATAAAAAAAATGAGCAAGATTATCGATTGATTGGGCAAATTGGTTAAAAATCAATATGATTTGAATTTATAGCCTGTGGGCTATTTAATGTGGGTATAAACATAAGATGCCCATAAACATATCAATACAACATAATATTGTGTATTCATAAGTAAGGCCATTTAAATAATCACTCAATATGTGTATCACAATGTTCTACACAATTTATCTGTTAAATTGGCCTAATTAGCCTCTAAAATATACAAATCCAATTAGTTATAATTATAATGAATATCATTATCATACCTTTGGTCGTACAGTAATGCGTCGTTCGACTGGTTCCGTTAGACATGCCAATTTTTGTACTTTCTTTTGTAAATCAACATCCATACGTTGCCATTGATTGCATTTCATAGCTCGTGAACATTGACGTACCAAACATTGTTCAACAGCTGATAACATTTCCGTAACCAATCGTACAAAATCTGAATTCCAATCCAATTCATCTTCATCATCACCATCAATTTCATTGTCATAGTCAGACATAAAAATACTTTTATCAATGCGCGATGTATGTAATTTGTTTACTTTCGCTTTTAAAACGGAATCTAAGCGTGTAATACGTTGATAACTACGACATGCTTGATCGGGTGTTAATGATGAACCAGCGCGCAATAACATATTTTCAAGCAGCGAAATGTTCCAACTTTTTTTCTGAAATTGAAAAAAAATAAAAAAAATTAAAAAAAAAAAAATTTTAAAAAAAGCACTCATGATAACATTGAAAAACAAAGTGAAATTAAGAACGGGTCGAAAGATCCATTAACACACGCACATACGAACATTTGCAAAAAAAAAAAAAGGGAAAATAATAACATATACAAATGTTTGCTTTTACGTACCTGACCCAGCGATAAGAAGCCATCGCTTGCAATTAAACTTGCAAAATGATCGGTCACATACACATGACCAGCTTCAATAACATCACGAACATTCGCTTCAATGCCACTAGCCCAACGACATGGCGCAAGCAATGCAAGCAAATGATCACAGTCTAGCAATGTATAAATTACCGATTCCGATGTCTGAAAACGGGCAAAAAATTTATTTTTTTTTTTTATTATTAATTCAAATCAAAAAATATCTAATTGATGGTTGTGTACAGTATAAAATTAAGCTCATTAAAAATGATGAGACAATTTTTTTGTTTGTTCTCTTTGGTTTGATTTTTTTTTTTTTTTTTTTTTTTTGTCAAAATTCATAAACTCACCATATGAGCAATAATATGCTGTTTGCATCGCACAACTAATTCCGATGGTAGTTGTGAAAATGCTCGTGATGGCCAAACTTTCATATAATGTTTGCATGCCCATCGCAAGCATTTTCGATATAAATCGTCTAAGCCTTGATTTAATGCAACAGGAAATACTTGCATAACACCATCAATGCATCCACTGCATGGTTTATGAAAACTATGACAATAGTTGGATTTTAATGAATGTGCGGCAACCTCTTTTAATCCTTCTAAACCTAATAAATCGGCAAGTGCAGCCAATTCCATTAAACTTATACCATCCGGTGGATGTGCTGCACCCGAATATATATGACACAAGGCAAAATGTACGGCACCATATGAATAACCAGATAATGAAATTACATTGCCAGCACTTTCAACCCAACCGCCAGCTAATATTGCCGCAAAATATTGACAACGTGAACGTAATATACATTTATGCGCACGCATACGACGTCCATTAACCTCAATAACAACATCGGTTGCAATTTCCTGAAGAAACATTTTCAATAAATCTTCACCCAATCGTCGTGGTTGTGCTGTTGATAAACTAAATTCATCCGCAGAATCTAAAATTTATGTAGAAAAAAAAAAAAAACAAAAATGCAAAAAGAAAAAAAAAAAACAAAAAAAAAAAAATTTCTCATAGAATATCGTGGAAATGTCAACATACATTTTCTAAATAAGCAACAAAGAAAATTACGCATAAATACGCTGCATATTTCAATTCAATAATGTCAAATTAAAATGTTAAAATGTCAAATAAATTAACATACCGATTCCGGATCGACTAAAACTTGATGTTGCACTTGATGTTGAAAAATCCGATTGAAATAAATCCATTGTATATTCATTTGGGCTGGTATTTGATGTGGAATGATCAAAATTTGTTGGCAAACTGTTGCTTAAATCTTTTCCCAAATGTGGAAAAATACGCGTTAAACTTTTAAAATTTTCAGCCGATGATGCAAGATTTGAAAGATTATTTCCTAATAAAAAGAAAAAAAAAAAAAAAAAAAATAAAAACATTGAATGGATATTTACAAATTGAACGGTTTACACAAAGAAAAAAACAAAAAATAAACAAAACATTTGTGTTTAAATATTGAAAATAACAAACAAAATAAAATGAGTAAATATTCACCTGTTGATTTGGACATGTGATGCCATGTATTACGATTACCGGCACGATTATCAAATAATTTACCAATTCTTGATCCAACGGATTTTGGTCGGCTATCCGAATTGTGTAATTCAAATTTTGGTGCTGGTTTATCCATATCTGATAATTTAACAAATGCTGAACCCTCTTCGGATACCGTATTTAATAGTTGTTTTTGTTTTTCAATTGTTGCCTGTAATGTTTCCATTGTATGACGTTCATTTGATTTATTATTATTATTATTATTATTTGATCCGTTAAAATGTTGTGAACGTCGTAAAACGACTGCTTCTTTAGTTTCTGGAATTGTTTCCATTATAATATTTGTTCCAGAAATATCACCGTGCAATGTATCATCATTTTCATTATGAAATGTTGCATCATCTGTATCTGTATGCGATGCGGGCGATGAATTTTTTGATAGAATATCATCAGTTAATGAACCTTGACTGCTTTTATCAAATGTTTCATTAATACGGGCATCTTTTTGATGACGCTTACGATCAATGCCTGTTAATAATTTTTCATCATGTTCCATAAATTTACTACCACTTGATTGCACTGATAATGATGTTAATGAATTATTTGAATAGCTACTTAATGATTTTGATGTAATATCATCGTGCGGTGAATTTGGTGTATCAATTGACATGCTTGATGTTTTTGATATTAATGGAATTTTATCCAATATATTCATAATACCTTTATCAGATGATTGACTTATTGATCGTTTATGTTCACGTACATGCACAAGATGTGGCAATTCTTTTGATGCATTCCATGAATGTCGCTTATGATCACCATCCAATGATTGTTGATTTGCATTTGATTGTTGATTTCGTCGATTAAATATTGGCGATTCAGTTGAATGCATATCATTTCCTTTTGCATTATTATGATTATTATTATAATTTGGTTTTACATCACGTTTTTGTGTATTTCGTTGATCATCGCCACCACCTTCACCACCACCGCCACCGCCACTGCCACCGCCACTGCCACCGCCACCGCCACCGCCACTACCACCGCCACTGCCACTACCACCATTACCAAAATCAATAAACATCGAAAAGATATTCTTTTTATCTTCAATTTTTTGCGTTTGTTCAGCACTATCATTGTAACTTGGTGGCGGTGTATTCGATGCAAGTGAATCATTATTTGAAAAATCAACAAAAAATCCGGTTGATTTTTTTCTTGGTTCAGCCGATGCACACGATGAACCCGATGAATGATAATTTAATGATTTTGATAATTGTTCATCACCTGAATAGCCTGGTTTCATATCATTTAATGATACATAATAACCAAAACCTTTGCTTGAACTATTTGAACCGCTACGATCTGGTTTAAAATCAGAAAAACGATTTGATTCAAGACTAATTGATGAACTTTCACTGTCACGTCGACGATTCTTTTTATTATTACAATCGCTCATATCAACAACCCATGAATTTAATGCCAAACTACTAATACGATCACGTTGTTTTGGTTTTGTAATTTCAAAATCCATTGGTGACATTCCAATTGATATAATTGGGCAATTTTCTGTTTTTCGTTGCATCGATGGGCTATCACATTGTTTTGGTGTAAAATCTTTTACCGATGCACCGCCTGATAATATTGGAACGGTATCATCATGTGATTTACGTGTTGGTATTGATATTGCATTACTTTCAGATGATGATAATGATGCAATTGCTGAATCAATTGGTCCCAAACTATTTCGCGATAAATTTACTTGTAATATTGAATTATGTGGTGTATCTGGATAAATAACTGAATCACCTTTTGATGATGTACCAACTGAAAAATTAGTTAATTCACCAAAATCATGCGAATCACGATCACTACTTATATGTGAACTAGTATCAAATGTACTGGCACAATCGCTGCCACCCGAATAAATGCTTGGCAATGAAAAATCACTTTGATTCTCTTCTGAATACGGTATTTTTGGGCTCATTGTATGGCCTGAAAATTGTTGAATTGAATTCGAAAACAGAAATTGACCTTGCTTTCGTTCATTCTCTTGGCGTGTATCACCTTTTGCATTGTCATTTCCACCGACGCTAATGCCACCGCCACTGCTGCTGCTGCTGCCGCCACCGCCGCCGCCGCCACAGCCACCAACCACGCCACCACTACGACCACCAAATTCATTTAGCATATTCAATGAAACTGGTTTTGGTCCATTTGTTGATATACATTCTATCGAATATTGATCTTTAATATCTGTCGATCGATGTGTATCATATGATTTTTGTGTGCTTAATTTTTGCTCATCCGATAAATTTATCACTAATGCCTCAGCTTCATCACGATCAAATTCCTCATTTAAATTCTCTTTGCTTTTCTTTATATCGATACATTCATCGTAACAATGTTGAGTATTAATATCATTTCGAACGCCGTTGTTGTCGCCATCGTCATCGTTATCATCATCGTCGTCGTCGTCATTGTCGTTGTCAATTGTTTTTTCAAAGCTACTATGCTTACTTGTCATTTTTATTTGTGCACCATTATTTGGTTGTTCATGACTTGTTGTTGCATTTGAGTAAATGTCATTTGAATTGTTTGGCTTGTAGGTGTTTGTATTTGTACTTGTATATGAAACTTCACCATCATCCAATAGCGTTGATGCGTCAATAAAGCAATTCATTTCACTACCACCGCCGCCGCCGGCACCACTACTACCACAACCGCCGCTGCTGCCACCGGCTTCAGAACCACTGTATTGTGTTTTAGTTGTTTGTTCGTTTGGTTTTTCCGTAAAAATGGTTTTTAATTTTCGTGGTGGAAAAATAGATTCCCAGCTACCCGTTTCTGATGATACCGATGATGAATCAACACCAAATGTACTTAATGCTGCATCTGTATTTGATGTTGATGCTGGTGTTTTCTTTTCTTCATTTTGTCGTTGTTTTTCCTCTTTTGATGAAATTCGACTACAATCAAATGATCGTCGTGTTGCAATTGATGTTGAATTATCATCAATGCAAATTGTATTAAAATCATCCGTATGCGATTGAATTGGTAAACTTAATGGATAACGTAATGGCGAATAACGATCACGTTCGTCAATTTCCTGAGCCTCTGGTTTTGTTTTTGATGCAATCAATTCCGTTGCATTCCAATTAATATCATTTAAATCATCAGCACTATCACTTGAACTAAATGGCTCATTGCATTGTGTTGATTGTCGTTGTGTCACATTCATTCGAATATTATTATCACGATCGTCTTGTGCCATTAAACCATTTTGTGAATTGGATTGTGCTGATGTCGTTGTTGCACTTGGATTATCAGCTGATAAATCCATTTAAAATTGCAAACATTCGCTTAAAGCGATCTTTTCGATCAAAATTGTTATAAATTTCTTTTCTTTTTCTTTTTCTTTTTCTTTTTCTTTTTCTTTTTCTTTTTCTTTTTCTTTTTCTTTTTCTTTTTCTTTTTCTTTTTCTTTTTCTTTTTCTTTTTCTTTTCTTTTCTTTCTTTTTTCACATTAAACAATTTTTTATTTTATAATAAAAGAAAAAAAAAATGAATTAAAAAATAAAAATAAATGACGAAGAAAAAAAAAAGAATACAAATTGCTTCACGTAATATTCAATCAATGGAATCAATTCAGCTCACTCTGAATTCAATTTCGTTCAAAATTTGCACATATTTACGTGATCACACGAGATCTCTCTTTCTCTCTCTCTCTGTCTGTCTCTATGTTTGCACAATTTAAAGGCTACGTAAACGGTTATAAATTGTATATTTATAATCTTTGTTCTGTCCAGCTAAAAAAAATCACATTAATTATTCAAAACGTGTTTGCTGGTGTTACGATTGGTGTTGAATTTATGGTGTGCTTTTTTTATATGATATTATTAAGTAGTGAATGCGTGGGAGATCATAAAACAAAAATCAAAAAAAAAAAAAAAAAAAAAAAAATTCAAGTATTATTCATCAAACGCCAAATAATGTTGCAAATTCTTTTCTTCTCTTGCCTTCCGTATTGTTTTTACTTGGTAGTTATTTGTTTCGATTATTTTCTGGAATGAAAAAGAAAGAAAGAAAGAAAAAAAAAAAAACAAAAATATTAACTCGGTTAAGTCTATGTATATCAGAAACGTCAAATTAATTAACAAATTGGATTTGCTTCCTTTTGTGGAAATTGAAAACCAAAAAAAAAAAAAAAAAAAAAAAACTACAAGCAAAATAAGCGATCGAAATAGAAAAAAAAAACACATCAAATGAATCATTTACAAGTGTGTGAAAGATTTTTGTATTTCAATTTGTTTGCATCACTTTTGTTTTAAACAAAACAAAATAAAAATTGTATAAAATCTCTAACATAGATGAGCTGTGAATTTATCTATTTATGAAGATGAATTAGTACAATTAAAGTGTATTTTAAAATGGAAGAAAATACGAAACAATCTCTTTTCGCCTCTCTCTCTCTCTCTCGAAAAATGTCATCACTTAGTCAATGCTTGTGATTTATAGCATTTTTTAAACGTTTTTTGCTCTCATGTTTGTTTTAATTGACAAATCCATGCCATCGAATGAGATGAGAAATTAGAAGAAAAAAAAAAAAAAATCAAAATAAAAATAAAAAAAAAGAAGCTAAACTCATGATTCAATGGCAAACGCACACGATGAATTAGCGAAGCGCAACATACGCACAAATATTTCAGTGCCATGGCACACACAGAGAGCATATATTTGAACTTGTGTTTTTGTTCAAATAAAATCTCTGTGTGTTTTTTTTTCTCTTTTCGGATTTGTTCATTTTTGCTCTCTCACTGCCACACACACACACACACACACACACACACATACATATTATTCATGGTTGATGTAGTCGGTGTTCTAATGGATTTGCCATTGTTGGAATCAATAATATGATGTAGCGGTAATTTATTGCGCCAACTATCAAAATTGGCATGATCGACAATTTCATTTTAGGAAGACGGTAGTATGTTTTATGTCATGTATGATGCATGACGTAATCCGCCTAATACAATATTAACAATTTATTTTTCGCGACCCAGACCAGACGAGACTGAAATTGATGAGTCACAAATAAACTCGACCCAATTTTTCTTTTTCAAAAAAAAAAAAAACAAAAAAAAAAACAAAAAAAAAATAGAGAAAAAAGCAAAAATAGAGAAAAAAAAAACTGACGCGCGACAGACCTTCCCAATATTTCTGCTTATAATTTTATGATTGTTGTTGCTCTCATTCTGAATAAGCTTAACTAATTAAAAGCATTTGAATATCATATTGCCGTTTATCCAATTGAAATGATTAACATTTTAGAACCATTTAAAATATAAACGGAGTTTATGCCATTAATAAAAATCTAAGAAATGTGCATGGTTCAAAACAAACACTTTATTTATAATATAAAATATTTTCTGGTATTTTACAATAGATACGATTTATGTTTTCTTTATTATTAAATACGTATCATTGATTGCGTTAAGTTTCTTAATCTGGTAGAATTGCTTAGTTGTCAATTGCATCGATAACCATATGCTATATTAATGGCGCACAGACAATGAGTACAATTTTTTTTTTTCCATTTTGGTGATATTAACTGTGACAGGTGATTTAATGGCCAATAGATACAGAGGTGATCTAATAGGCTTATGGCAAAGTGACCATTTTAAAAATAAACTAAAAATTTATTATTTTTAGCTTTTATATTTTCTTTTTCTTTTTCATTTCGTATTCAGGTTATGTAGATAGTTTTCTGTTGACAATGTTGTCAAAATTTAATTTAATTCTTCGTTGTAATGAAATTATATGGTTTGAAAAACAAACTAGTCCATGATAATTTGAATGTGTCTCTGTGTGTTTTTTTTTTTTTTTTGTTTGTTTATTAATATGTTATCATAAATGGTAATGATCCATCCATATTGTTCGGCCATATATGGCATCATTGCTTATGGCAAAAATGTAATTTGGAAAAAAAAAAATAAAGTGAAAAACATATGTGTGTGCTTAACTGTTTTGTAAATACACGGTTTTGTACGGTCATGAGACTGTTATGCAATCGTGTGCACACACACACACACACACACACATTCAGTGTGTATTCTTGAAAAGAATTTGATAGAACATCCATTGAGTGCAATGTGCATTAGTTTGTTGGTGTATAATTGGTTGATTCGAGGCAAAAACCATTTTTATTCACTTCTTCAATGCTAAAGGTCATCGTGAGAAAGTGCATTTGCTTGAAACGAAAACCAAACGTCAAATCAAACGCTAATTCAGAACATCAAACCGTTTGTTTTTTTTTTTTCTTTTTTGGGTGATGTGTGTGAGTGTGTATACTGTATATGTTCTGTTTTTTTTTTTCTCCATATCAAATATTGGTAACAAGCATGGAATCAAGCGGATGGAAACAATGGCAATGGCGGCTAATGACAATGATGTAAAAAAAAAACTATGTAGAAACTGTTCATGCTACGATTGCGGAATATATTATTAGCTGGTGTGTTGTTTGAAAGAAAAAGCTGCTACTGCTACTACCGCGTTTGCTTCTTCTTATTCTTCGTTTTTTTCTTTTTTTTCTTTTTTTTTTTTGCTGTATTTCGACAATATGTCTTTTTCGCACTCATATTTTGTGCCGCTCAGAACAAGTTGGTCAGCACCATAAACTAAATTAGAACGAAAACGCAAATTCGTTTAACGATGGGGCAAAACAAGAGAATGTTGAAAAGAATCGATAGTTTTGAAAAATCTTCTATTTGTTACTATTAACATTGCTACAAATGATTCTTTTGTTGTAAAATATATTGCGAACACGAAGCAATTTTTCTTTGCTGTTTGTTTCATCACGAATATTGAAAGAAGATCGAAAACGGAAAAAAGAGTGAGAGAGCGAGAGAGAGAGAGAGAGAGAGAGAGATAGAGAGAGAGAAAAAGAGAGAGAGAGAGAAATTGAGAAAGAGAGAGAGAGAAAGGGAGCGAGCGAGAGAGAGAGAGAGCGAGAGATAGAGAGAAAGAGTGAGAGAGAGAGAGAAAGAGAGAGAGAGAGAGAGAGAGAGAGAGATATAGAGAGTAAAAGAAAAATATTCTTCGGTTTTTGAGAACGGTTCATTTCCTTTGTTGCCATAAAAACCTAATAAACTTTTGTGGACCAAAAGTAACGAACACTCATTTATGACAAAATGAAATAGACTTGAAGGTTTATTTTTCGCTCTTCATCTTTCTCTCTTTATTTTGACCGCAATGTTCAATTAAAAACAAATCACCTGTTACAATAATAACTTTCCGCACCGAAAATATTCTTTCTTTTTATTTTTGTAAATTTGTACAATCATTTCAATTGATTCTCTATGATTTGTATGTTGTGTCAATTGTAATTTATTTGCGAAATTTGTCTATTTCTTTCATTCGTCTTCATAGTCAGTAATTTTCTACAACATTTTTTTTTTTTTTTTATAAATTATCATTATTATCATATAGTTGTGTTGTTTTGAATTTTTCCGGATGAAAGTCGCTGTTAAATTTATTAATTTATATTGATTGTTTTCGCACTTTGACATTCACACTTCAAATACTGCACAAGCACCCGGTTTGCATATCTCACATATGCGGAATAAAAACAACAACAACAAAAATCAATATTAATTACAAACAGCAGTATTTCGAACGCAAATTCTCTCTCTCTCTCTCTTTTCCTCGCTTTCTCGCTCTCTCTCTCTCGTCATTGCATTGAATTGAATTAATCAATGATTTGATTTTCGAATCAAAATCAACACATAATAATAATGAGCAGTGACGGTATATTCCAATCAAATTGTTGTACTCAACACATTTTAATTCTCAAATCATTTGCCATATTTTGTTTTTTTTTTTTTTTTTTTTTTTTTTACTCTTAATCTGTTTTGTTTTCATGTTTTGTTTTTTCTTTTCTTCGTTCATTTGTTTGTTCCTCATTCATGTTTTGACATAAATCAAATTTGATTTTTGACCGAATCAGTAAGCAGCTTATACAATCACATTACCTTGATGTATAATAATACCAAGTGTTTAATCGACAAAATAAAATAAACACGAACACAACGATATAGAGACACAATTATTTAAACATTTTTGTTTTTTTTTTTCTCTTTTATCTCTTTTGAACCGAATGATTAGATTCAATTTGATACATTTGACATTTCTTTTTGCAATATTTTTTCGATGTTTTTTAATTTTTTTCTTTCCGTTTCTTCAAATTTTGTTATTTATATGCGCTTTCTTCTTTTCACTGATTTTCATAATTTTTCAGTGAATTGTCGCTAGTTTCTTTTTCTCGTGAAATCGATTGGAGTGTGTTTTTTTTTCTTACTTTGTTGTTTTGTTGTTACTATATGCATATGATATGGTTGACATCGTTAGTTTAAACAAAAAAAAAAAAAAAAGGAAAAAAAATGCGCTTGACCATCGGTATAGTTTAAAGTAATGTCCCTCTCACGACAGAAAGAAAAACGACCATTCACGACTTCTTGAATCCGATTAATCAATACCTATCCCAACACGGTTTTACTTCTTTTTTGTTTCCTTCTTCTAGTTGTAACGAACAGATGAAGTGAGAAGAAAGAAAAAAAGAAGAAGAAGAAGAAGAAGAAGAGAAGAAGTCAAACTAAAACAAGTAATAATTTTTTTTTTTTTTTTTCGTCTTTGTGTTCTTTATTCAAGATGATTTTGCCGTATGCACACTGAGTCATACGGATTTTATTTATTTTGTTGAAGAAGATTGCGCTTGTGGACGTTTTAGTTGGTGCAATCCATAGTCGTGTGTGTTTATATATGTACAAGTGTGTGTTCATGTGTATGTAGAATGCGATGAACGTTTTTGACATTTTACCATGTATTGCGCATTCACTTTTTTTTTTTTCTTACCCCCTGAATGGAGTTCAATCGCATGTAATATATGCTCATTGCTTATACAATTCCCCATGCAACCATTTTTTTTTTTTTTTTTACATTTGTAATTTTCATTTCATTGTTTTTCACAAAAACGGGTTAAAACTATTTGGATTCTTATGTTTAATCTTCTTAATATCGGTTTCAATATTTTTAAAATATGAAGTAATTTTATATGCTCAAACAAATAATTCCACTGTACTACGTACAATATTACCTTAATCGCATGAACGTTGATTTATCAGAAGAATATTTTTTTTTTTTTATTGACATTTCAAATGAATTGATAAAAAAGTAAATGCTAAATTGATTGTAGCAGTCACATTTCTCTTTCTATCTACTTTTCTCTTCTCACATGAATACACTTCATCGAAATGACAATATTATAAAATATGAAAAAAAAAAAAAAACACGAAATAATTTGCTGCGGGTTATCGAAACGATAATTAAATTTGGTATTTTTAGTGACTGCAACTTGTTTCTTTAGCATCAGCAGATCCTCATACAATGAAATTTTAACATGTTTAATTTAGAGAAATATTTCAAAGAAACGGAAAATAAAACTCCAACAAGATATTGCGTTCATTTATAAAAAAAAAAAAAAGTATCTAAATATACACGTACAGAACTGAATGAGAGCATTATTTTGAAGGAAATTAAAACGTAGTTTTATATTGTGGCTTAGTCAATAGTTCATTGTTTCTTCTTTCTATCACACTCTTTCTCTCGCTCTCCCTATCTTTCTCCCTCTCGCTCTTTCTCTCTCTCTCTAACTCTCTCTCTCTCCCTCTCTTTCTCGCTCCCTCTCTCTCTCTCTCTCTCTCTCTCTCTCTTTCTCGCTCCCTCTCTCTCTCTTTCTCTCGCTCTCTCTCTCTCTCTCTCTTACGCCTTATTTTGCTCATTCGGTCGCTTTCGATCTCGTTCTCTTCCGAAAAAAATGCTTTTTGTTCAGAAAGAGTGTCAAATTAGCAGTTTTTTTTTTTGTTTTTAAACTGTACAATAATCCATTCACTAGTTCAACGAAGCGATGCGTTATGATCCATTTTTCTTGTGTTTTGTTTTCATTTGAAGGGAAAAGTGTTTATGCAGTGAAAATTCTAATTATTATATTTTAATTTAATTCAATTCAGACGACGACTTTGAGCATTGTGGCATATTTTTTTTTTTTTTTTTTTTTTTTGTGAATGCGTTTTTGCTATTGTTCATACATTCCACGCATGGTGCATTGAATTTATTAAATACGCCCAAGTAATAATAAAACTAAGAAAAAGAAGAAGAAGAAACAAATAGCAAAACCACATAAATCAAACAATAAAATAATGCACATGAAATGCATGCATTCACTTGGCAATTCGAAAATTGTGTGAGTGTGTGTGTGTGCTGCTCTTTTTTTTTTTTTTTTTTTTGTTGATATCACCTTTGCTCGATCGATTCAATCAATTAAAGCGGCCGCCTCTTGTACGCACCATGCCAATTCAAGCAAACAATTGGAAAAATACACTTTTATCTTAGTGCTTTTGGAATGCAATTTTTATCTCTTAGTAGTCGCATTCCTTTGGTTTTCTCTCTTATTTTCGTTTTTTTTTTTTTTCTTTTAAATGGATAAAGCAAAAGTGTAAAAAGAAGAGCAAGAGAAAAAAAAAAATAAACTAAACGGCAACAGCAACAAAACAGATATGTGCTGTGTCACCATACACATCACACATCATCAATGCACACACTTGTTTTTCATAAATTACACAGCTTCACATAAATTATTGAATAGACAACAAATGTTTGCCCGTTTTGTAAAGAATGCATGGTGCTAGTGATTTGCATCGAATAATTGTTTTTTTTTTGTTTTTCGCATTCAATTATGACACGAAATGAACTTGATTGTGTCGATTTAATGTGGTTTTATTATTAATTTTTTTTTCTCTGCTTGTGGATCGCGATTTAGTAAAACAATGCACTTTCTAAGAAGACGGTTCACCTTTTTTCTTTTTTTTTTTTTTTTTGCTTGCATCGATCGAGTTTTGGTTTTTTATTTTTTCTTTTTGTCTTCTGCTTCGATGTTTCGATGAGAGTTGGGATCGGTTATTTGCAATTATTGTTGTTTCAATTCAGAAGATCTTACTTCTTGTATGATTGTAGCGCATTTCTTGGAACAACTCCTTGCGTCATTGGCATTGTTTGACTCTCGCTTTTTCATTAAATCATCAAAAGGCAATGAGGTATATTTATCAAACAATATTTGAAAAGCATTACTTTTGTCACGACAAATTGTGTGTGTGTGTGTTTTTTTTTTTGTCATTTTTTCATTTTTTTATTTTTTTTATTTTTCGTTGTCGATGCATTTAATCACACAACACCCAATCAAAAATCATTAACGTTTCAATGTTAGACGCTCTTTTAAGGAGAATGAATAATAATAACAACAAAAACAATATTAGAGATAAATATGAATATTGATTTTGCAACGAGAGCGATTGTAAAATTACCATATAATGTAAACAATTCAAGTGTGATCACAATTTTAAATAAGCCAAAATAAAAAAAAAGGAAAGAAAAAAAATCTACCCACGCTCGATTTTATATCGCAAACGAAATGAAACGAAACGAAAATCGCAAAAATTCAAAAAATGTGTGTTCGATATTGCTAGGTTTTGCTTTTTAAAAAAAAAAAAAAAAGCGAAAAAAAGAATGAAAAAACGAAAAAAAAAAAAAAAAACAAAGTAACACCAACAACGATTCGCATTCGTGTTTGGCGCTGTATTTGTATCCAAATGCAAACATATATTTCCATGGGCCATATGTTTTTCGTATATAAACTTACATTTGGTTGCTTCTTCACAGGAATCGATCGATATTGTGTATATCTCCATGCGTCCGATTAAATTTCACCGCAGATAATAATAAATTACACAAAATAGTCAATTGAATACCAAAAACACACAACACGCACTTGACTTGTCTTCAGTTTAATTCAATATTATCAATGCAAACTCGATTGAAAATGATTTTTTCGTTTTTGTGCTTTTCATTTTATGTTTTTCCTTCTTTTTATTTTATTTTTTTTTTTTTTTGTTTTTTTTTTTTTGTATTTTTTTTTCGCTTTTCATTTGTTGTGCAGAATAAGCAAGAGAGAAAAAAAGTTCATTCACAACCACATAATATTAGTATCGCGCGTACTATTTCATTATTTGGTCTGAAAACACAACACATCGTCACCAATGCTATTTTCACACTGACATTAGGAACCAACGCTTTGAATAAATACACCGGGATAGGGATGTTAGCGTATGCGTTTTACGATGAATTCGCATTTGGCTGCAATGGAACTAAACAAAAATGACTCAATGACACTAACAACAGTAGAGAGACATAATGATTTTGCTTTTATACACATATATATTTATACATGCATATATTAATAAACATGTGTGTGTGTGTGTGTGTGTGTGTGTGTGTGGGTCTGTGTCGATGTAAATGTGGATATATTTGTGCATGGAGCTGGTGTTTGTGGTTTTGTATTGGTATTATTGTTGCTAAACACTTGCGCGCTTGTCATTGGACGGTCATGAGCAATGCATGAGAATTTGCAAACAACTTGTATGTGTCAAAAACTCATTAGTCAAAATGTCGTTATGTATTTTGATTTGTTTTGCTTTGCTTTGCTTTGCTTTGTTTTTCTTTAATTCTTTTTTGTTTCTTCTAGAAACTATTATTTATTCATCGATTTGATTATTTATTACTACATAACCATAAGTTTATGAAATTTTATTTTCAAATTTCATGATTACCAATTTAGCTGACTAAGAATTGCGGCTTATTTAAATATGTCACTTACAGTTGTCAACATATAATCTTCAAATTTAAATTGAACGTAGATAAACAATATTTATATTCATTGACATCGCATATTTACGTTATCGTCAAACTTTTTCAAAATGATTCAATAAAATGATTTCAAAACTTTTTTTTTTTTTTTGTTCAAACTCTTCTAAACAATTTAAATTTTGTTAATAAAATAAAAAAATAATAAAATTGTTTTTTGTTTTAGTCAATTTCGTATTTGTTCCATTGAATATTTTGTATTTTTGTTTTCTAATTTTTTAAAAAAAAAAAGTTTTTTCCCTTTAAATACATGTATTCACTGATTATATTCTTTAAATTTCAAATTTAAATAAAAAAATTCAACATTTCATTGAATTAAAATTTCTATGATTTCATTTTAAATTGATTTCCTTAAACATACATTGGGGGAAATAATTTTAGCCGAATTCACTGTTTCATGCCCTCTGGTCAGTGTTGTTTACATTTTTGCGATCTTTATTGATGTGATGCACTTTCTCGACAGCCTTTGTGCTATTTCACAATAGTTGTGACGCAGTTATCATTCAAAATCAAAGCAATCAACAATGGGACACGGCAAATGATTGAATGAGGCAAAATTTCTACATTAAAAGAATATACATCGAAGCAACATATAGAATACACACATTAAACCATCAGATTGCCAAAGAAGTAAGCCGGAATGAAAAAGTTGTGCGAAATTTCCTCAAAAATCGAGAAAATTACGGAAAAAACAAGCGCCATGGCCGTCCATTAACCATATCGACAGCGCAAAAACGGCTTCTAATTCAAGCCCGGCGAAAAATTTCAAATCTGCTGGACAATTGAAGATCAAAAACAATTTATCTGTTGGTGTTCGACGTGTTCGCAAATTTTAAACGGTTCCAATCGGCTAAAATACAAGAAAATGAAGCATAAGCCAATGTTATCTCTAGCAAATATTGAGGGTCGTAAGAAGTTTGCTTTGGATCACATTTATTGGACAAACTAGTGGCGTAAAATCATTTTTTTCCGATGAAAAAAAAAGTTCAATTTGAATGGTATTCGATCATAATCTTATTAAATATTGGAGGTATAAATATATAATGTCGCATTTTTTTTCTTTATAGAACCATTTATTTGAAAAACAAATTGAATGAATACATTAATCAAAGTATTGGCCATCAGAAGTTATGACTTTTTCCCATCTTTCTGGTAGCATACTAATTCCACATCGGAAGAAATCCTCATCTTTTGAGGCAATGAATAAATCGACCCAATTTTTGACTTCCTCAGAAGAAGTGAAGCGTTTATCAGCCAAGTGATTCTGCATTGATCGGAACAAATGGTAATCAGAAGGGGTTATGTCTGGGCTATACGGTGGGGTAGCACATCCCACTTGAGTGTTTCCAAGTATGTTTTGACATCCTTTGCAACATGTTGCCGAGCATTGTCATGTTGATGAATCACTTTGTCATGCCTTTGCTCATATTCTGGCCGCTTTTCACGCAATGCTCGGCTCAAACGCATCAGTTGCCTTCGGTAGAGATCCCCAGTGATTGTTTCATTCGGATTCAACAATTCCATAATATACCACACACTTCTGATCCCACCAAATACAGAGCATTACCTTGAATCCGTGGATATCTTGCTTCGATGTCGATGGTGCTCGTTTGCCACGCTTCACATATGCTGTTTTTTGCTTAAGGTTATCGTAATGGATCCACTTTTTACCGCCAGTAACAATCCGATGCAAAAAACTCTTCCTTTTTTGCCGTTGAAGCAGCTGCTCACAACTGAAAAATTGTCTTTCCACGTCTCTTGGCTTCAGTTCTTGTTGTTATCAATTCCCATGCATTTGAATGAATCCGGCTGCTTTCAAACGTCTGGAAATGGTTGATCGGTCCACTCCCAATGATTTTGCAAGTTCTTCTTGCGTTTGACATTGATCCTCATCGAGTAATGCTTCCAATTCTTCATCTTCGAACTTTTTCACTTGTCCAGGACGTTCCTTATCTTCTGTGTCAAAATCACCATCTCTGAAGCGTGTAAACCAACGCTGACACATTCTAACATCTACAGCATAGTCAGGATAAGCTTCAGTGAGTAAACGATGTGCTTCAGATGCGTTTTTCTTCAAATTGAAAAAGTAAATTAACACTTCCCGCAAATGCTGTTTTGATACCACGAAAGTTGACATTTTCACCATAATAAAAATGTGTTGTATGTAAATTTGTGTTCACTGTGACAGATGGCTTTTAATGGATTTTTTGATGCTCTTTAAGATGCAATAGCTGTCAATATCAAAAAAATGACATCCATGATAGATATGAAGTTAGACACGAATGCGACATTATATATTTATACCCCCAAAATAAATTCAATATAATTATTCATTTTTAAAAATTTAATATAAATCTTAATGCTAGTTTCTTTGAGATTATTCAATAATTTAAATAATTTGTATAAGATGAATTTTATTTACATTATTATTATTTATTAAATGCAAATGTACTTTAAAATAAAGCGCGAAAATGTGTGCAAAAATTTTTTTCTATAAAATCACACATGTAAATGAATATGAATGTGAATGTGAATGCAAACGCCATTTTAAATATACAATTATACATATATATGTGTATTACACATGCGTATGATAAAAACGTGCATTCATATGCCGCAAAAAATGGAGAACAAAACGAAAAAAGTGCATTAAATAATGATTAAATGTTAATTTTGTTTGATTTTAAATTACATGTAATTTGTTATTGTTTGAATTCATCTCAATCGCAAAACTCAAAGAAAAATTGTGAGCAAGACGAGAATTTCAATTTTAAAAAATTCCTTTAAATGATGAGTAGCGCCTCTATCGATTGTATTGCTATTGTCAATTGATAAATGTCACATTTTATCATCACATACTGTCGATGATTAAAAGTCATAACTTTCAAAGTATTTAAACATCTGTGCTGAGGATAGAAATAAAAAAGCAAAAAAGAAAAAAAAAAAAAATACCAACAAAATGATTTCAAGAGCACATTTTGTTAAATTGATGCATCAAACAAAAACGATGCAAATGATTTCATCGTTGCGTTTTTGCACAGAAACATGGTCAACAACAAAACTAAGTGATCCAGAAACGTTTCTTCAATATGGTGAGTGTTTGTGTGTGAATGTTCATTTGAGGTTAGAATACGACAATTTTTTTTTTTTTTTTTTTCATTTAAAACATTTCTTTTGCATATAGATTCGGATCCAAGTAATAAATTTATGGAAAAACCAAATCGTGAGCTTATGTATTCATTAACACATATGCAAATTGAACGGGTATTTAAATCCAAACCAAAACCATTTAGTCGTCCATCATATCAGTTTTTAACCGCTGAAGAAGTGAAACAAAAATTTGATGGTGCACTACGAACATCACGACGTTTATTATTAATGCCACCAATTGTACCAATTGAAAAGGATAATATTCAAATATTATCAAAAGATCCAGAAATTCAAGGATATTCAACATCAAAAATGGTTTTTGTTGATACAACATTTAATTTAAAAGATCGCGAACGAACAATATTAATACGTCATCCAAATGGTGTATTAGAAACGGCTGATCAATTAACAAGACGACGTTTAATTGAAACATATTTTCCATTTAAAGGACGACGTATTATTGTTCCGCGCATGTTTTTTGGTGAACATTTACAAAAAGCATTAAATGATGGTAAATATGAATTTATATTAAATCGTGCTACAATACAATTTGAACCATATGAAAAGGATTATCATCGTGTTACAAGCCTTACGTATCAACATATTAATGAACATAATAAATTTGATTGTTTACGTTCAACACGTCATTTTGGACCAATGGCATTCTTTTTAGCATGGCATAAAATTATTGATAATTTAATTATTGATTGTATACGACGTGATTATTTACGTAATGCTGTTGAAGCAATTTGTTTAATGTATAATTTAAATGATATATCATATGATGGTTATATTTTGGAACAATTAAAACAATATCCAAAACGTGATGATGAATATTTTTATCGAAAATTCATTGAAAGCAAAGATAATAATATTGAATTGGAAATTGAAAAAATGACTGGTAAAAATGATGATGATTTAAAATGTGACGAAATTTGTTTAAAATTTCTTGATGAATATGCAATATCGGAAAATGTTACAAAATCAAATGAAATCAAAGCTGCTCTACACACCAATCGCGAACAGGCTGAAGAAAAACGACGACTTTTACAAGGATTACAAAAAGCCCATGGCATTAATTAATTTGCAAAAATTTTCATTGTTTTGCATTTTATGAAGAAAAAAAAAAAAAAAAAAAAAAAAAACAATTTCGATTAGGCTGCATAGATTACATAAATACATAAGCAACAACGATAATAAAAGAAAAAAAAAAATTAAAAGAAATATATTAATAAAAACCAAATCAATTTGTTTTTGATTTTCAATGTCTACATTTCATTTTATTTAAGCTATACTTTCATCGTGAATGTTTTCCCCCTTTTTTTTTCATAATAGAAATTAAAAACGCATTTCTTAAACAACTAAAATTTCAATAATTTTTCTTTTTTCTTCTTCTTTTTTGTTTTTGTATACTTGATGAGCGGGAATTAAACTTTATCACGCTTTTTCACAGACTCGTCATCGGAATCCTTTCTTTCTGTATTTGATTGATCTTTTTCTCTAGTCTCATCTGTTTTATCTCTTTTCAATGCATTTCTTACTTTATTTGTAAGATTTTTTGGTTCTTCAAAGCATTCTTTTGTTCCTGAAAAAGTAAACAGAATTCAAGTCAATTTGACTGCCAAAAAAATAATTAATTGTCATTGTGTGATGAGAAAAAAGAAAAAAAAAAAAAAAAATAATTTAGCGTTCAATTGGGGAAGCGCCTTATTTAATTAAAAGCCATTATTCATCGTCAATTGAAATAAAACTCCGGTTTTATTCATAGTTTTTCCATAGTTTTAACAATTTACTTTTATGCTACATGAATTAAAAGGCGCAGCCCCATTTATTTTCTTTTTTTTTTTTTTTTTTTTTCTCAGTGTCTCTATTTATCTATTCTTTTTTCTTCTTTTGTTTGTTGGGGAGGAGGGTTTTGATTGAAGGTTGATGACTATGTTTGACAGTTCAAATTTCATTATTTAAACAAACAAAATGCATTTAAAACACTTTCATTCATTTAATGAATTTATGCATTTTTGAAAAGTTCTCGATTTTCTGCTTCTGTTTTAATTCCCTGGTCCCTTACATCAGAATCATATAGAATAGATTTATAGTTGCTTGTTTCATCCATTATGATATTATATGCAATCACAAATACAATAACTATTCCAAGAATTTTATACAATTTTTGTTCAATATATTTATCAGTTTGATATCGTATGTCGCCAGTACGATCGTGTTCTTCATATTTTTCACGTTCTCCTTGCGGTTTTGAACTCGACTTACCATCGGTTTTTTGTGTTACGCCAAGTATTGTGCCGGGTGTATCGGTTTCTAGCTCAGCATATGCCTATTGTTTTTTTTTTTTCGAAATTGAAAAATATAAAATGTTTATCAATTATTCAACAAAATAAAAATAAAAAAAAAGTATTTGTAAATTTTACGAATTTTTTTCTTTTTTGTTTTGTTAAACAAATCAAATGTTATTCATTAAAATGTACCTGAATCAAAGCCTTTTGTTCATCGGTAATTTTCTTTGGAATGGCTATTTTAATGTGTACATAATGATCGCCGTTTCCATAGCTATTAACACGCTTCATTCCTTTATTACTAAGGCAAATTTTGGTGTGCGATGCGGTGCCTGGTAAAATCTATCCAACAAAAGAAAAGTTATAAGTTTTTTTTTGTTTTTGTTTTGTTTTATTTTTCTAAATTTATTTTAAATCGAAAATTAAACCATATAATTGGCATAATGCATGGATGTATGTTTTGTGTACCTGAATAGTTTGTGTTTCGTAAACTCCTTGAATACGAATTGTTCCGCCTAATATTGCCTGTGATAAAGAGATTTCAGCATCGGTATGTACATCAGCCCCTTCACGTCTAAAGTAATTACTTTTCTCAACTCTATATCCGACAAATGAAAGAAGAAAAAAAAATGATAAACGAATTGATCGAATCGGCAAACTAAAAAATGATTTTTTTTTTTTTTTTTGTTTTTCTTCAAAAGTTTTCACACATACTTGAATGTAATAAATATTTCTCGTCGGCCGACTTGCATGCGAACAGTTTGTCCATTTTCAACGCCAGCCGGAACGGGCACAGTAATTTTTTTACGTTGCACCTTAAATAGAAGGAATTAAATTGTTCAGTGAAATGTCATATAAATCATTTTGATAATATCACAGTGATATTTACATTTTGCCCCTTTCCTTCACACTCTGTACATGGATATTTATTGTATTGTCCGGTGCCAGAGCAATATCGACACGTTGATCGCATAATAAATGGACCAGTTGATACAGTTTCCATGCCAGAGCCATTACAATATTGGCATTTTGATGGTTTTGTGCCTAATTCACAACGTGAACCCTGACACTTTTGACATACATCAACCACATTAACAATAATATCTTTATTTACACCGCGAGCTGCTTGGGCAAATGTTAGATTCATTGTGACTTCTTGTGCGGCACCAAAACCAAATTGTGTATCAGCAAAATCAAAATCACTAAAATCACCGCCGCTACCTTTAAAATTACGATTACCGAAGATTTTGCTGAACAAAAATGAGAAAAAGGGATTTGTTTTGATTTTTGTTTTTGTTTTTTTGTTTAATTTTTTCAATTTTGCATGAGCATTTTTTACTCACTTGAATAATTCTTCTGGATTAATTGTTGATGTATATTGCCAATGTTGATTAAATCCTTGACCAGTTGGTCCAGCATTACCATTTCGATTCATTTGTTCAGTTGTTGTACCAAATGTATCATATTCCTTTCGTTTTGTATCATCACTAAGTATTTCATACGCTTCGGATACTTCTTGAAATTTTTTACTTGCATTTGGATCATCTTTATTTGTATCTGGATGATATTTTTTTGCCAATTGATAATATGCTTTTTTTATTTCCTTGGACGAACTATTTTTCGATACACCTAATATTTTGTAATAATCTTTTGTTGCAAGTGATGATGTTGTCGATATACTCCGTTTTGATGAACACAATACTGAAAAATTGAAATTTCATTTAAAAAATCTCATCAAATTCATTTCTAAAAATTATTATGCATTTTCATAAATTATGATGCAATTCATCAATGTTACATTTGTCAATGAATGTTGAGGTTAGGTTTTAACCTTTCGAGAATATTTCATGCAATTACAAATAACCAATGAGAGTTTTTTTTTTAGATGTTTCTGGAATGATAGCTACATTTAGGAAGAATTTTTAAATGACAACATTTCCACAAAAAAATCTCTCATTTCACAAATTTTTTTTCAGTCATTTGTCATAATTAATCATGAATTTTATACATAAAATTTCTTATTTTTTTTCTATTCATGTGAATACCTGAATCATGTCCACCAAAAAATCGTGATGACTTATATTGAACTGTTTGATTTGTACAAATGTGATGATGCCGAATTTGTTGTTGATGCAAATTTGCCGATAATCTTACATTAATCAATTGCAAATTATTTGAAAATAATTGCGACAAACGAAATCGTGTTGCGGCCATTTGAACAATTCACAAATCATACAATACTTTCATATCAAATACACATTATGGGCTGGTGTATGTCAAACAGAAAATACTTGACTTAAATGATTTTGACATGTGTCAATAACGCATTGAATTGTATTTCGTATTTTATAGGTTAGCTAAGATCCAATAATATGTCATTCATGGAATTTTCGTTCGAATGACATTTTTCGCGCCATTTTTCTTCCTTTTTTTTTTTTTTTTTTGATGGCAGCACATACGAATTTCTTCGAAACACTTTGAATAAAAAAAAAATATGAACGATTCACTTTAACGGCAATTCATTGTGTTTGTCTTGTGTAATAACGTTGTTTGGTTCAATTTGTGATTTTGTATTTTCAATATTCATTGAGACAACTAAATAATTTTAAGCGCATTTTTATTGTAGTTTTAAGCATTCATTGATTCTGTTTAATATTGGTGAGGTTTTTTTATAATTTTTTTTTTTTTCGAATAATTTTGAATAATTTTAAACAATTTTACTTGAATTTTTGAACTCAGACGCAAAAACAAAAACAACAAAATGTGTAAAATTGTTAACATTGTGTAAATTGGTCTAAACATACGAAAATTATTATGTTTTTTCATTAATTTAGTTGCTTTTCGGAAAATATGCAGAAAAAAAAAATCGCGAGTATCCATAGAAATTTTACGAAAATTGTGCGTTTTAGTATTACACATTGTGCATTTTAGTAGTAAAAAAAATGTACTGAATATCAATTGTACTGAAAATCATCGTGTAGATTAGTTTTCAAACACCGCTATCCAAAACACATTTTTACAAAATCAAATCAAATACTTAACATTGTTTGTTTGTTTTTTTTTTCTCTCTCTCTCTGACATTTTCCAGATATTTGATCAAAATACAAAATGGCAAACGAACGTGTATCGTATATGTATCAACGTGATCCAAGTGTGGATCGAGCATATCGTCCGCGACCAAAAACAACACGAAATTTATTCCGAGAAATTGAAGAAGATGATGAATTTGAAAATATTCCACCAAATAGTAGTAGTAAATCATCAATAGCATGGTCACAAAATAGTTCCGATACAGTTGATACAACTGCATCAGTATATTTACGATTGCGTCCAATAAAAAAACCATCAAAAAATTATGAATCAGAAAATAATACATTAAAAGTAATACCAATTGAAAATGCATCAACAAATAATAAAGATTTGACTGAGAAACATTTTGAATTTTCAAAAATATTTCAAAATAAAGCAACACAATTGGATATTTATAATCAAACGGTGCATTCATCAATACAAAATGATGAAAGTTTAACAATTTTAACATATGGCACAAGTGGATCAGGAAAAACATTTACAATGTATGGAAGTGATACAGATGCTGGAATTGTTCAACGTGCTATTGCTCATATATTTAAAATTGAGCAAAAAATTATTTGTAAAACGCCAGCAGCAAAAATTGATCGTGGTAATTTTGCAATGATATCACCAGCAAATTTAAATTTTGAAATCAATTTAACAAAAAAATTCATTAAAGATGATAATGCAACAATGATAAAAAATAATCAAATGTTTGAAAATATTTGCAATCAACATGATTTTCAACCAATTGAAAGTGCATGGAATTTTGTTTTTGTTTGGATATCATTTGTTGAAATTTACAATGAATGTGTTTATGATTTACTTAAATTGGATAAAACAAAGCGAAAAAATTTAAAAATTATTGGCAATGATGGTAATGCATATGTTAAAGATTTAACATCAGTACATGTATCATCAGCAAGTCAAGCATTTGATGTCATTAATACGGGATTACAACAAGTTAATTATGCAACAACAAATATTAATTCAAATTCCAGTCGATCGCATTGTATTTTAATTGTTAATGTTATACATTTTTCATATCCGGATCGATTTTCAACAGCAACATATAAATTTTGTGATTTAGCTGGATCGGAACGTCTTAAAAAAACTGAAAATGTTGGTGATCGTTTAAAAGAAGCACAACGTATAAATACATCATTATTAGTATTGGGACGATGCTTTGATTTAATGTTTCATAATCAACAATCAAAAGGAAAAGATGTTATACCATATCGTGAATCAAAATTAACAACACTTTTACAAAAATCACTAATGGGTCATGAAAAAATTACCACTATTGTAACACTATCACCAAAAGTGGAATTTATGGAAGAAAATTTAAATGTATTGAATTTTGCATCGATTGCCCAACAAATTATTTACAAACAACCAAAACCTGAACCAAGAAATCGACGAACAGCAAGAAGTTCACGTTTTTCATTATTCATGAGCATTGGAACACGAAATGATGAAGATTTTAATGTAATCATTCAAGAAAATGAACGATTGGAAAATGAAGTTTTTGATCTTCAAGCACAAGTTGAAGAATTGGAGGAATTAATTCAAAATAGTAACGTTGAGTATGCAAAAAAAGAGCAAGAATTACGAAATAAATTGGTTCAAGAGCGTGAAGAGCAAGTGAATAGAGCCAATGAAAAAGCGAAAAAATATCAAGAATTCTTGGAAACAAGATCACAAAAAACGGTACACAGCTATTTTGAGAGCTAATAATCTAAATGAATTTTGCTATTTTTTACATTTTACATTTATTTTGAAGCAACAATTTTCATGAAAATTTTTCTTTTTTTTTTCTTCATTCACTTTACACAGATTGAAAAGCTTCAAAAGGAGAATGAGCTGCTGCAGCAAAAACTTGCCAAAGCAATGAAAGAGATCAAAACATTGAAAGGACAACCGGTTGATACGGATGACGAAGATGATGTGGAAATTGATGACGATGATGAATCTGAAGATGATCAAGATATTGCAAATGGTAAGATACCATACAGAAGATGGTCATTCTGTTAAATGAATTGCAATCTTTTCAAAAATATTTCTAATTCAATGGGTTTTTATCCAATAGTATCCAGCGATGGGCTAGAATCAGTCAATAATAGTCTTGTAAGCGATGACTTGGAAAATCGAAGTCGACATGGTGAATCATTCGAAAAGAAACGCCGATTGAACTGATTGTGGAAAATAAAAACAGCATATTTGTGATCATCAAAACATCAGCAACATTATTCAATTACATCTTTTATTAAAAAAAAAAAAAAAACTGCAAATTATCATTTCACTGTATCATTTTTGAGCATAAAATAGCGCAAAATCAATATTAAATAAAAATTAAAGACAAAATTTGTAAACATTTGTTATTTAATTTACATTCCATTGTAGGCTGGACCGCCGCCACCTTCTGGCACAACCCAATTAATGTTTTGTGATACATCTTTGATATCACATGTTTTACAGTGAATACAATTTTGTGCATTAATTTGTAGCTTAATATTGCCACCTTCTTCATTTGGTACGAATTCATAAACACCAGCTGGACAGAATTTAGCTTCTGGGCCACCATAAACGGTATAATTCACATCAACTGGTACTTTGTCATCTTTTAATGTTAAATGTGCTGGTTGATCGCCTAAAATGATTGAAAAAAAAAAAAATTATTGATTAAATTTCCCATATAAAATTTACACGGAACCAAATTAGCAAAATATAAACAAAAAAATCGAATAAAACAAAGTCACCTTCATGATTTGTTCCAGTTAAAGCAACCGATGACAATAAATCGAATGTGATTTTATTATCTGGTTTTGGATATTCAATTGGTTTGCATTCATTGATTGGTTTTAATCGTTTATGATCGGGTGTACCATGTGATAATGTCCATGGTTCACGTCCGCCCATAAATATTGTGAATCCAGATGCTATTAAGCCACCATATAAACCAAGACTAGTATGGAATGATGGTCGTGCATTACGCACTTTTTTGAGATCCTTCCAAATGAATGATGATTTTATTCTGTCAAAATGAAAATCAATTATCATCAAGTGATTTTAATTGATGGATTTTAAATGAAATTAAGATTATTTAGACTTACTTGTCTGAATAGGTTTTTGGTTCAATACCAATAGTTTCTTGTGACGTTTCTGACCAAATTTCATCTAAAATACTTTCAGCTGCCAACATGCCACTTTTCATAGCATAATGTGATCCTTTGATGCGTGGTACATTTAAAAATCCAGCCGAACAACCAGTTAAACAGCCACCAGGAAATGTTAATTTCGGTATACATTGAAAGCCACCTTCATTGAGAGCTCTAGCACCATATGCAATACGTGTACCACCTTCAAGTGTTTTTCGAATTGATGGATGTGTTTTAAATTTTTGAAATTCTTGATATGGACTAAGCCATGGATTTGAATAATCTAAACCAACAACAAAACCAATTGCAATCATTGGTGTATCCTCATTTAAATGATATAAAAATGAACCACCATATGTATTTTTATCTAATGGCCATCCAATTGTATGCTCAACTAAACCTGGTTTATGATTTTCTGATGAAATTTCCCATATTTCTTTCAAACCAATACCATATGTTTGTGGTTCACAATTTTCCGTTAAATTAAATCGATTAAGCATTTGTTTTGTTAAATGACCACGGCATCCTTCAGCAAATATTGTTGTTTTACCATGAATTTCCATACCACGTGCAAATGTATCTTTTGGTGAACCATCTTTACCAATGCCCATATCATTTGTTGCAATACCTTTAACACTACCATCATCATGATAAAGAACTTCTGATGCAGCACAACCCGGATAAATTTCAACACCCATTGATTCAGCCACTTCGCCTAACCATCGTACAACATGACCCAAACGAACAATATAATTACCACGATTATCCATTGGCCATCCAGGAAATATTGGTACATTCATACGTCCAGTTTCGGTTAATAATGATAAAACATCATGTGTTACAGGTGTTTTTAATGGATGATCCATTTCCATCCAATTTGGTAATAATTCATTTATACTAATTGGATCAAGTACAGCACCAGATAATATATGACCACCAATTTCAGCTGCTTTTTCAACAACACACACTCGAATCTCTTTCTCTTTTTCGGCTGCCAATTGTTTTGCACGAATTGCAGCTGATAAACCAGCTGGACCACCGCCAACAATTACAATATCCACTTCATCAGCATCACGTTCCATTGGTATATCCTTCCATCGTGGATCTTTATCACGTGGATAAATTGTATAATGTGTTGTTATCTTTGGATATTTAGCTGATTCATTTGAATAAAAACATTTTGCTATTTGATGAGTTTGCCGTACTATGGACGCTATTTTGAGAGAGAAAAAAAAATTAAATTTTAGAAAAACATTCTATTTTTTTTTTTTTTGCTTTTAATAATGAAAAGAAAAATGAAATTCCGAATTCTTTACAAATTTTTACTTTAAAAATTTTTTTTCCAATCATTTTTACAATGAAAATTCTAATCGACTATGATAATGGAAGAAATTTCTTCTTTTCAAGTCAATTCAATGAAGTGAATGTCATTCAAATGTAGACATGTTTATCTTGATGTTGATCGTGTTTATAATTCCACAAACTAATAGAAAAAATTGATTTAAAATAAAAAAACAAAAATATTTGAAAAGCAAAAAAAAAAAGAAAAAAAAAAAACAAACAATGACGTCAAAATGAAAAATGGTGATGTTGACGATTTTGTTATTTATTTACAGCATCAAAATAGGAGAATTGGGCCAAAGATCAAAGTACAATTCAACATGATTTTATTTCACATTAAACAACAGGTAATGCATATTTATATGTTGATTAAATAACGTACCATTTGAACGATTAAGCAATCGAAACATTGCTGATAATTTTGTTGATAAAAAAACTCAATTTGTTTGCAATTAAATTTTTTAATAAGATAAACAAATGGAATTTTTTTTATTTGTCCACAGTAAAAAAATCTAATTTCTTTGAATAATAATATATCAAAGAAAATAAAAAAAATATATATTCACGATGCAGTCTTTATTGATAAAACACTGTTTATGCAATAAAAATGCTTAATCGATTGGTTCGAAAAAAAAAAAAAAATAAGAACAGTGATGTTTAACCGATGCCAAACTAAATCAATCTCAAATAAAATTCAATGAAAAATAAAAATCGACTTTGTTCGAATAAATTGTACAGATTTGTTGTTGCCTTGAATCTCAAAATACGCAAACAATATTGCGGCCGCTAGAAATGTCAAAAAACATTGATAGTGAATTTTCGTATGTAGTGCTGCCATCTGATGGAATGAATTCTTTTTTTTTTTCGTAAATATCTAAATTTCATTTTGACATTGAATCGTAGCTTACACATACAGAGAAAGAGACAGTTTTAGAGAGAGTGTGAGAGAGTGTGAGAGAGTGTGAGAGAGAGAGAGAGTGAGAGAGAAAGAGACAGTGTGAGAGACAGTGAGAGAGAGAGTGAGAGAGAAAAAAAAGAAAAATCACTTGGAATGTGTGATTATGTCAGTATAGGTGTAAAAGTAAAGTGAAAGCAACGAGCAAAACGATTTGTGATTTGATTTGAGTAAAAGCAGTCGTGTTTGGATTCATCGTCGAAATGGAGGTAAGAAAAATATTGTCATCATTTTAAGCACACGTTGATGGTGTATTGTTTCATTAGTTTATGTTATGATATTTCAAAGAAAAACCTGTTTAATTATCATTCATTCATGAATTGTGTACGAACGAAAGAGTGAGAAAGAGAGAAATTGAAAAAAAAAAAAAAATCTTAATTAGGAGATTCGTTCGATTTACTTGAAAAATTGTTTCTAATAATAATAATATTATTTCCAATCAATTAAAGTTGTTTTTTTTTTATTATTCATTGTCTCCTTATTTTTGTCCATTTGATTAGATTGAAATTTTGTATGCACATAATTCAAAATCAGCCGGTAAATTGAATTTACCAGGAACGGCAACGATAGCTGATGTCAAGGTGCAAGTGCATAAATTAGCATCTAATTTAAGTGTTGAACGACAATCAATTCGATTGGAAGCTCGCGGTAAAACGCTTAAAGACAATGATACCATACAAAATCTTAATTTAAGATCGGGCAGTAAATTGTATGTTAAAGATTTGGGACCACAAATTGGATGGAGCACCGTATTTTTATGCGAATATGCTGGACCATTAGCCGTTTATTTATGGATTTATCAACGGCCATGGATATTCTTTGGTAATGTTGCAGGAGCACCATATACAACAACGCAACAGTATGTTAATTCAGCGTATTTTGATATCATGCATTTAACATAAACACGACAAAAAAAAAAAAAAGACGAAGAAATAATATTGATGACTTGACCTTTTTTTCTTTTTTTTTTTTTTTTCTTCAAACGTTCTTTTGCCTTTCAATAATATAGTATTGCCGCCGCATGTTACACAATTCATTATGTGAAAAGATTGTATGAAACATTATTTGTGCATCGTTTTTCACATGCCACAATGCCATTGATGAATCTTTTTAAAAATTGCGCATACTATTGGGGATTCACTGCTTATGTCGCTTATCATGTCTGTCATCCATTGTATACACCACCATCAACAATTCAGACTTACATTGGATTGGCTGGATTTGCGGTAATTTTAACACAAAATTAATTTCCATTTTTCGAATTTGTTTTTTTTTTTTTTTTTAATTCCTTTTTGCGGAAACAAAAATTCAAATTCATTTTGTTTTGTCAATTTCAGCTTTGCGAATTGGGAAATCTATCGACACATATTGCTCTTCGTAATTTGAGACCAGCAGGCACACGAGTACGCAAAGTGCCAGTTCCCGATTCGAATCCATTTACTCTATTATTCAAGTAGGTTAAAATTATTAAATAGGCCGATGCAATGCTATAAATACAAATCAACAATCAATGTTTGAACATAGAAAATAATAAATACAATTCAATTCATTATTCACTCTGTTCAAATACTGATTGATCAATTCAACCATCCCAAATATCTTTTCATTGATTATTTATAAAATAATTTATGGAAAATTCACGTTTTTTTCACATGTAATTCATTAATTATTATTTTTTTATATTTTCAGTTATGTTTCCTGTCCAAATTATACATATGAAGTTGGATCATGGATTTGTTTCTCGGTTTTGACCAATTGTATTCCGGCATTCCTGTTTGCACTTGCCGGTTTTTATCAAATGGCCGTATGGGCACTTGGAAAGCATCGTAATTACAAAAATGAATTTAAAAACTATCCAAAACAACGGAAGGCAATCATTCCATTTGTTCTTTAAATCAGTCATATATATATTATAAACAAAAATGTTCGTCACAAATGCAATTTTTGAAAAAAAAAAAAAAAAAAGAAAAAAATGAGTAAATACTTCAGACAAAATCCAAGCTTCAAGCAAATTTAATGAGATTTACATACAAACAAATATTTTGATAATTGTTTTTTTTTTTTAATTCTAAATGTAATTTTGTCTCAAATCAAAATCATTTGTGATTTGATTTAAAATGGCGAGCATGGTCAGGGGTTTTGGTGTAAAATAAAAGAGAAAAAAAAAAAAAAAAAAAAAAACAACAACAACAGCAAAAACAAAAGAGAAACAAATCTGAGTAAATAAATCAATGACATAATAAGCTTTTTCGAATGGGTTCAAATGGCAACATTCAGCCAATTGTATCGCCAATTCGGAATTATATTTTCTATGTTATGCAGTGGTATTTTGAAAAAAAAAAAGACTTAAAAAAATAAAGAAACACACAATCTAAATCCGTCAGTTCAAATTCATCTCTCGGTAGTGGGGGAGAACTAAATATCTCTATTTATGGTATAGTTTTTAAGTGGTGTCAGAAATTTGTTTACCAAAATCTATGACGAAATAGATGAAGAGAAATTATAAAGCCATATCTTGAATGGAATAATTAAAGAAATCTTTAACGATAATATTGCATTTTTTTATTTTTTTTTTTTTGCATTTCTTTTATGATAAAATCCATTTTTGCAAAATGGATTCGAATTTGAAAAATAACAAAAATAACCGATAATTTCAAATGCATTTAGTCATAAATTTAAAATTGCATTTAATTTCAGGGTTTTCAAATGAATTTAAGGAATACAATTGCAAAATAATAATAATGGCCGTTTTATGATTTCGAGAGAGAGAGAGAGAGAGAAAGAGAGAGAAAGAGACAGAGAGAGAAAGAGACAGAGAGAGAGAGAGAGAGAAAGAGAAAGAGAGAGATAGAGAGCGAGAGAGAGATAGAGAGAGATAGAGAGAGAGAGAGAGAAAAAAAAAAAATCACGTTTATGATCATGTGGGAATTTAATGCAAAGTGCAATTTGCACGAAATACAAATTATCGGAATGTCGCCATTGTCGTTCATCATGTTGATCATCATCAACAAACAATTCACAATCAACTTCATGTCATATCGGTTTCACAGACGACAAATGTTACAATTGTATGAGTAAACAGGCGCCTGTATTGTGCCAATGTAAAGAGCAACAGCAAACAGTAAAAAGAGCAATTTAAATTAAGGTTCATTTGTTGTACAAAAAAAAAAAAAAAACGAAAAAAATATAGAAAAAAAAACAACCCATGGCATTCACACACCGATAAAATTGCCCAAATACATCCGCGCCATAGACATAAATACATACACATCTTACGCGCATATATATTGACATCATATAAGAATTTATATACACAATGACAAGCAATGCAATACACATAGCGTTGACTTTTCTTAAATATATGTGTTTGGAATAGCCGTCGAAGAGAAAGAATGTGAGTGGCTCGGTTGCATTAAATATAATATCAATTAAAATTGTGTAGACACACGCTAAATCGAAACACAACACCGTACAAAATATTAAAAACAAAAAAAAAAAAAAAAAAACACACTTAAGCGTATTAAAACGTACAAAATAAAGCGAAAAATAAAAGAAAAAACTATTTCTTTTCATTGCATCCGTATGTGTTGTTGTCTTCGAGTGAGTTTCATTTTAATATATGATTCGGTGTATATTATTTTTTTTTTCCTTTTTTTTATATTTTATTAATTCGCTTTGTGATTCCGTGTATTTTGGACTCTTACATAGGAAGGTTTGGGTCCATTAATGTTTATTCATTTTTTTTTGTTCTCTTCATCATAAATTTTTGTGTAAAAAATTTTTTTATTTTTGATTCCATCCGTCCGCTTAATTAAAACTTATGAGAAAAACACAAGTAACCAGAAAACCACTAAGCTACAACATTATCGAAAAAATATAGCCAACCAAATCGAACGAATGAAAGACGAGCACAAAAACCATTTTTTTTTTTTTTAATTTTTCTTTTCTTGCTACTATATACATCATTCAGTGCTTTTTTTTCTCATTCAATTGATTCCCATCTCTTTTTCTCATTGTGAAAAAGGAAGAGAAAGAGAAAGAAGAGACAAAATAAGAAAAAGAAGAAGAAGAAGAAACAATACAAACACTAAATGGGAACAATAATTGAAATTTGGTGAAATACATTTTCGTATAAAAGAATATTTATGTTTCAAAAGAAACAAAAAAAAAAAAAAAAAATCAGTGTAAATCCGCGTTTGTTGTGTGTATTGAAATTACTTCCATGTTACAGGTATTTTTTTTTGCAGAAAAACGCAAAATAAGTGAATGAAGAGAATTGAACATTTGCATTAAATTTTCTTTGCAAAATATCTTGTTGCCGTTTCTCGTTTACATAAGTACAAGTATCAGTGCATGTGCGAATATGTTTAAATTCATATCTTAACAAATCACTTTAAAGTGAATCGATCACAAAATTCAATGCTTAAATTTGTCCACTACTGTATGATGGTTTGTGTATGCGGTGTTTATTAAAAATGCGGCCGCATTTTCACTTAATTTTTTTTTTTTTTTCTGAATTCGAACCAATTTTGACAGTGTTGCGGTAAAAAAAAAAAAACTTTTTTTTACGCAATTTCAACGCAATGAAAAAAAAGACAAATTCTTTGTTCAAGTGTGTTAAATCCTTGTTTAATTTCAACATATTCAGTGATTAGTGATCAAATGAAAAAAAAAACAACGAGCAAGCAACAAAAAAAAAGAAAAAAAAAAATATTTCAAATCGACATGGTTTTGTGCCTCATTCATACTTACTATAAAGATAACCTCGAAAATGGTCTGTTTACTTACAAGTCAAATTCAATAGGAAATTTTCATTTGAAAATGTCTGTCTATAATTATTCAATGCACATACGATGCATAAAATGCATGAAGAAAAGAAGAAAAAAGAAAAAAAAAATCAAATTTGTATAAACAAAAACACAATAAGTATAAATGTACATTTTAATTAAGAAATATTCAATGTGCCTACCATTTATAAATCTTATTCTCAATTGTGTGATTTGTTGCATTCAATTTGTCAGTAAATGATTTGATGCATTTTGCATTCTAATTGCAATCAATTGTTATTCCAATGAGACAATCTAATAATGTGTAAATATTGTCATCGGAATGAGCAATACAATAAAAATGGAGAAGCTTTCGATTGAACTTTTTTTTTGTGTCGAACGCATTGTGATATATTTGAAATTTTTTGAAAATATTAGAAATGAGATGAAAATTAAAATGTTTTTCGGTGAATTTATTGACCAAAAATTTATCAAAACCATAAATGAGCTTGTTTGAATTTCTAAAATGGTCAAATTCATTTTAATCAGAATTAAAACAATTTTTCTTATGAATTCAATATACACCTGTTAGTGTCATTTTAGTGATTTAACAATCTAAATTAAATTAAATTGCTAGAATTTGAATGTTATTCTTCTGAGTTTTCAAATCGAATGAATGACATTATGGAATCGATTGTACGACAATAAAACAGAATTTCTAAACAATTGACTGTCTATTTAACAAACCAAAATGTATAGTGTAATAGAAAAAAATTTATAACAGCAACAACATCGAGTAGTTACGATGTATCATATAATATGAATGCACAGAATGTTTGAGTATACATCGCCTGAAAACGCAGACAATTGAGTATATATGCATGTTGTTCTCTGTGGTCGTTCGTTTATGCTGGAGTTTCTTATTTTTTTTTTTTTTTTTTTCGTTTTTTTTTTTTTCGTCGAACATTTTATACAAATCAAGCGTTCGGCCTCTCATTATTGCAGTCTTCCTATGAATTCGATTGAATGTCTTTTGTATCGTGTTGCTGGTGCTGTTTGTTGTTGTTTTTATTCCTTTTTTTTTCGGTTGCTGTTTGATTTTGTTGTTTCCTCCATGCGTATGTGAACAAGAAATTTTCAACATCAATCGGATGCACATACACTATGAATGCGTTGGCAAAGGATGTGAATATACATTGATGATGTGAGTGAAAACAAGAAGAAGAGAGAAAACAAGAAGAAGAAAGAAAACAAGACGAAGAGAGAAAACAACAAGAAGAGAGAGAGAGAGAGAGAATGAGAGAGAGAGAGAGAGAAAATCAACATGTCTCTTGGTCAATGAGAAAAAGAAAAATGTCGATAATATAGTCATGTCATTCATGCCGGCATTCAACTATCCAGAATGATAAAACTAAAACATGGCAACACAACGACGAATGTCAACAATTAACAATTTTTTTTTTCTTGTTTTGTTTTGTTTCGTGCTTAAAGATATTCCTTAGGCGTATACTGAATATGTTGTAATCATGAAAATGTTGCGAAAACAAAGAAAGAAATATATTTGTAAGATTTCCTTCGACATGATTAACAATGGTCACGAAATTATTTTTTATTTTTGTTTTTCGTCTAAATTCACTGTTTTTACAAATTATTTGTTTTTTTTTTTAGTAAAATTTATCGCATTCGTTTTCACATCAATATTGTTCTTTTCATCTCTTTTTCTTCCGAAAAAAAAAAAAAAAAAAAAAAAAACAAATTAAATGACAATTTAACAGATTATCGAAATTGAGTCAATAACGTTTTAAAGCAATTAATACACAATCAAACCGGCATGAAGAAAAACAACAATTATATGATATCTGATTTGTGAGTCACAATCACACATTTCAATTCATATTGCCTTGAAATGAGATAAAATTAAGAAGAGAAGAAAAAAACTGTGCAAGAAACAGAAACAAATGATTAAAATCCGGACTAACGAAATGGAATCTATGCATAGTGATTTGTGATTTTATCGTTGACCGTTTACAAAATAAACGATAATTTAAGGAAAAAATCTTTAAAAAAAAAAAATCAAATTTTTTATCTAAATATTTTTTTCTATCTTTTAAACACTCAAATAGTATTTTAAGTGATAATAAATACTATTTGAGTGTTTTAAGTGATTTAAAGCCCACAATTTTCATTTTAAATTTTTTTTTTAAAAAAAATGAATATTTTTCTTGAATTTTTTTTTTTTTTTTTTTTAGATTTAGATGATGAGATCGGCATTCCAACCAATTTTATTCGAATAATAATTAAAATTGAATGAGCCACACGAAAAGTGACGAAAAAAACAGAGGAGAAAAAAAAAACAAAAGACATATGCCTGCGAAGACTGTTTTGACCGTGATTCTTTAATCAAATCTAATTTCTGCTAAATGTCGTATTGGTTACTCTCAATTTTTTTATAATATAAATGTGCTTGTGCCAAAATATTATTAATATTTACATAAGACACAATGAACAAATTAGAGTATTCCCGACGGAATGGCACCCAGAAAATTCGAATTACAAGTTAGTATTTTCATTTACAATGACATTCACATACATACACACACACACTAAATTTCATATTGAGAAAGATTCTCAATGAGATATTTGTTGTGAATCAATTAAATTGGCGTTAAAAAAAAAACCACTAATCAAATATATTCACTTTTTTTTATCATTTCATATTTGTTTGCTGTTTATGTCAATGGGTTTTATTCGTTATATACGTGCGTGCGTGTGTATGTGTTCCATAAAAAAATCCTCAGTTCTGTGTGCACGAAACCTAGTTCGTCGAGATTTATTTCGTAAGTATTGTATTTTTTTTTTTCCTAGTTCAAATTATGTGTTTTTAGTATCAAAAAGTGTGGTATTATTACAAATTAAAATCAAAGCACCGGAAGAGATAAAAAAAATGAAAAAAAAAAAAAAAATAAAAAATATGAGATATAGCGATGAATTGATTGAAAGACACTAATTTTCGGCTTGATAATTGATTAAAAATAAAATGGATGTCAATTTGCGAAACGATTTTTGATATTTCGTCGACCGTAAAACTCTTTATGATTTTTACCATGAAATGTTTATCATGCAAAGTAAAATGAATTGTGTTTCTTTTTTGTGTTAGGCCAGTCAGTATATTTTGCTATCAAAAACCATCAATAATAATTGCTCAAGATGGTCTCAAATTATATACACTGTGATGAATTGAAATATACAATAACGAACAAAAAAAAAACAAAAAAAAAAAACAAAAAAAAATATGTTTAAATTATGGAACATAACAATAACTTAAATAAATATTGAAAACAGAAAAAAAAAAACACAAAACAAATAAAATATTATGAGCAGTCAAGTGAAAAGCATGTTAAGTCTTTCAAACATGCTCACTTACGATTTCAGGCCTTTCCATCTTTTTCCGCTTCGATTTTCATGCAACAAAATAGCAAAACCATAGCAGATGGAATGAATCCAATACATTACACATATGGAATCACAATGTGTGCTGTGTTTTAGTTTTTTGCTCTCTCTCTCTCTCTCTCTCTCTCTCTCTCTTTCTCGTTCTTTCTTTTTCGATTTTTACTGTAGTTTGAATTACCTAATTATTACGCCGGCAAGATTTGTTTTTTTTAACTATTTATCAAGTGAATGTTTTGAAGGAAAAATAAATATATTTATATATGAAAAATTATAAGAGAGAAATAACACAATGTCATAATAACATATGCGATTTAATCACCGGCACAAATGTAATCAATGTAATGGCACGCGAAGCACGTACTGTTACATTTTCGTCATTCACATTGAATGAAGAAAACTATAAATTAACGAAAAGACGAACAGAAAAAAAGAAACAAAATCACACACACACAATGAAGAGCATGATATCGGGAACGAAAAAAAGAAAAAGATTTTGAATGGTCTTTATTCTAAATATAGAAAGGTCATTTTGAAAGATGCAATGCTGTCAATCAAAATTAATTGCCAATTAATATATTATTTGTGAATTGAATACATTAAGATTTGTAATTGCCATTGCCTCAATAGAAATGAGAATGACTGAAACAATAAAAATAAAACACTAAATATGTAAGACTTACTGAATTTGATTTTTTTGTTTTTTTTTTTCGCGAAAATTTACAGGTTTTCCTGATCCATTTGTGAAAGTAAGCGTAGATGGGACTGGTCAAGTGTACACAACCGAGCCATCAAAAGCAACATTATATCCCAAATGGAATATTCATTATGATTTATTTTTGGGCCGTGGTGATTGTATTACAATTTCCGTATGGAATCATCGAAAAATACATAAAAAACAAGGTGGCGGTTTTTTGGGTTGTGTTCGAATAAGCGCTGCAACAATTCAACGTCTAAAAGACACTGGATGTAAGTATTTAATGCTGTTGAGAAATCGAGAGAAATACTGAATTTTAAATTAAAAAAAAAAAAAAAATCCTTTATTGCAGATCAACATTTAGACTTAAGTAAATCATCAGCCGATGATATTGATCCCGTAAAAGGACAAATCATTGTTTCTTTAATGTCACGTGATGGTGAGCATTGTTCGAATCTCTAGAATTGGATTGTCAAAATCGTTGGTCAAAAATGTTTGTTTAACTTGTTCAATGAATTACAGGACCAAGTGGAAGCGGTAATCCATTGGCAATTGTTCGGCCTAGTGGTGATATAATGGGGCCAACTGATGAACGTGAACCAATTTCACCATCACAACAGGTGAGAATTTTGGAATATTTTTGCGAAAAAAAAAAAAAAAAAAAAAAAATGAAATCAATTGAACCGCATTTTATTGATTTATATAGGTACAAAGGGATCGACCCAGTGAAAATGAAGCTTCGTCAACAACAACAACCGCCAATATTAGAAGTCCAGCATCAAAATTAACGCCCAATTACAATTTGGCCAATGGTGCAAACATACCCGGTGATGATAATCAGTTAATTAGTAGGCGGCATTCTTCAGAAATTTTAGTTAGTTTAGGAAATGATACACATAATCAAAGCCGTTTAAATGAAGCATCAAATGGGTATGCATTTTTTGACAAAAATTTCATTTCTCTTCTTTAATTAAAAATTCAAACAAATCATTTGTGAATCATTTATTCAAATTGAATATTTTTCTTTTTTCGATCAGAAATTCAAATTGTGTGCGACAATTATCAGCTGATTCGATAACACCTACACATACAATGGCCGATGCGAGTACGCCAAGTAGTAGTCATTTGAGTCCGCCGCATGCACAAAAACCATCAAATGAAACGACAAAACATTCATCGCACTCGCAACAAATAGGAAATTTAGTTGGTGATATAAATGCGCTTGCCTTGGATAACAACAGTAGTCAATCGAAAAATGGTACGAGCAATCAAAATATTGGCCCAAATGCCAGCATTGCAAATACAAATGGAACATGTGTACTACAATCAGCTACGAGTTGGCAAACAAATAGTCAAAATGTAGTTAATGGCAACGCAAAAACCGTATCGACAGACAATTCAACTGGTAAGTGTGACTGATCAGTCTTTTGGAAAGGAAACACACTCTTTTCATATTTTTTTTTTTTTTTTTTTTTCAATTTATTCAATACAATTCGTTTTGAATTCATAATCATTACGACGAGAGTCAGTAAAAGAAAGAAAAAAAAATTTCTGAAAATGAAAAGAAAAAAAAAAAACTAAAAATAATTGTTTTATCTCAACAGTCTCACCATCGAGACCGACTATTGAACTAATAGAACCTCGAGCTATTGATGTTCATCAGCGACCGCGACGATCGTCACGTAATACAGAAGATTCATCTGGTCGACGTTCATCAAGACAATCAACATCGAATGCGGCTGCAGTTAGTTTAATTCGAAGTGGTGCACAGTGTCCACGTCCTCCATTAAATTTGCCACACGGTTACGGTAAGCAACATATTTTTTCGTTTCTGCAAACTCTGGTGTGACGAATTATGTGTAAAAGATAAGTTTACACTTAATTCGTCACACATTTGACTTATGAAGAAATGTGGAACAAAAAAAAAATCGTCAAAACGAATTCTAATCTTATCAATATTTTTCTCATAAAAAATTGAAAAAAAATTGAAAAAAAAAAAAATCAAACGCCCACAGAAATGCGAACAACACAACAAGGTCAAGTGTATTTTTATCATATGCCATCTGGTGTATCAACATGGCATGATCCACGTATACCTCGCGATTTTGACTCACAAAATATAGCTTTAGAATCATTGGGACCATTGCCACATGGATGGGAACAACGAAAAACGAATACCGGTCGAGTTTATTATGTGGATCACAATAATCGAACGACACAATTTACAGATCCACGTTTAAATGGCCAAATAATTAATATGATACGACGACAAAATCAAGCAAATAATTCATGCACATCAAATAGCACATCAAATGGATCATCAAGCGTACAACAACAATCACAGCAGAAACAGCAACAGCAACAGCAACAGCAACAGCAACAACAACAACAACAGCAAACAGCCACAAACAGTGCATCATCAAATGGAACACGAGCATGCGGCAGTAATACCACAACAAATGATTCATCTCGCATTCCAGCAACAACAACAACAACAACAACAACAACAATCAATTCATCCCAATTACCTGTACCTGCTGATCTACCACAAAGTTTACTTGAAAGTTCTGAATTATTGCCAAAGTATCGACGTGATTTAGATGTGAAATTACGAAATTTACGATCTGAACTTCAAGCTTTGCAACCACAATCGGGCCATTGCCGTTTAGAAGTATCACGTGCTGAAATATTTGAAGAAAGCTATAGACTGATTATGAAAATGCGACCAAAAGACATGCGAAAACGTTTAATGGTCAAATTTCGTGGCGAAGAAGGTTTAGATTATGGTGGTGTTGCCAGAGAATGGCTTCATCTTTTATCACGCGAAATGCTCAATCCACAATATGGCCTTTTTCAATATAGTAGAGAAGATAATTATACACTGCAAATCAATACTGATTCAGGTAATGAACACAATTTCAAATTCTTTTCTTTCCTTTTTTTTTTGGTTCAATTTTCCATTTGTAAATATAAAACGTTTATGTTTTCCATTCAATCAGGCATCAATCCGGACCATTTAACCTATTTTCATTTTGTGGGACGTATATTGGGCATAGCAGTTTTTCATGGTCATTGCTTAGATGGTGGTTTTACAACACCATTTTATAAGCAAATTCTTAACAAACCGATTACATTAAGTGATATTGAAGGTGTTGATCCGGAACTACATCGAAGCCTTACGTGGATGTTGTAAGTGAAAAATGTTTGAAAATATTTATTACACACAAATTTGATTGTTAATTTTTAATTAATTTTTCTTTCTTTCTTTCTTTCCTTCTTTTGCCATCTTCTTCTTCTTCTTCTTCTTCTTTTTCTTCTTCCTCTTCGTCTTCTTCTCCTGCTCTCTATGGGATTTGCACAGAGAAAATAAAATCACTGGCATAATTGATTCAACATTTAGCGTTGAAAATAATAGTTTTGGTGCATTAGTTGTACACGAATTAAAACCAGGCGGTGCAAGTATACAGGTCACCGAAGAAAATAAACGAGAATATGTTAAATTGTATGTAAATTATCGATTTATGCTTGGAATTGAACAGCAATTTCTATGGCTGCAAAAAGGTTCGTTTTTTTTGTTCTTCGATTGAACGAAAGAAAAAAAGTATTCAAAATATTTTTCTTAAAAATAAAATCTCTTGTACGTGTGTTTTGTTAGGCTTTTGTGATTTAATACCGATGCAATTGCTGCGACCATTTGACGAACGTGAATTAGAATTGATTATTGGTGGCTTACAAGCAATTGATGTTCAAGATTGGCGAACAAATACACGACTGAAGCACTGCACACCAGAAACACCGCAAGTTCAATGGTTCTGGCAGGTAATGTGTCATTGTTTCCGCGAAGAAAAAAAAAAAACTGCTATTCTTTTAGCATGAAAATGTGGTCATTCAATTTTCAAAAAAAAAAAAAAAAAAAAAAAATGCTAATAAATTTTAATTCAATTTTTATAGACGGTTGAATCATACACAACGGAGATGCGTGCTCGTTTACTGCAATTCGTAACGGGATCATCACGTGTGCCATTGCAAGGATTTCGTGCATTACAAGGTTCAACTGGTGCTGTTGGTCCGCGTTTATTTACAATTCATTTGACGGCCGATGTTCCAACACAAAATTTGCCAAAAGCGCACACATGCTTCAATCGTATCGATTTGCCGCCATATGAAACACAACAGCTACTTTATGATAAATTGACGCAAGCCGTTGAAGAAACGTGCGGATTTGCTGTCGAATAGTTTATTTTATTTTAATTTTTATTTTATTTTTGCAAAACCTGTAAAACAATCGGAAATCGAATCGAGAGAACAAATATCAAAGGAAACGATAGAAAGAGAAAGAGAGATATAGAGAGAGAGAGAGAGAGAGTGATAGAGTGAAAAGAAATTTTTGATCGAAAATGTGATCTTCATCTTTTTTATGCGTGTGTATTAAATTGTTCAACGAATTGGATAATTCCTAAAGAGTTTTTTTTTACTTTTTGCAAATGAGTAACAATTCGCCAATCTTGAATAAAAATGACAGTCAATCGGAAATTAATAAACAATCTCTTTTTTTTTTCTTTTTTTTTCCGAGAACAACGAATTTTTATTTCAGCAAATTTCAAATAAAATGCTCAAAATGATACAATTTCATCATTTTGATACATTTTTAGCATGATGCATGATGATGATGATGATGATGAAGATTATAATGGGAAATGAATTCAAAATCAATTTTACTTCAAATAAAAGTTCAAAATTTAATTGCAGTTTTCTCAATACATTTAGGTTTGCACTGATACGCCAGTAGTTCACTGGAATTCAAAGATAAAGATACAGTTTTTTTTCGCAAGAGAAATTTGAAGAAAAAAACAAAATGAATAAATTTTAAAGTTATTTCAATGTTTATTTGAATTGGAAGTGGAAATTTTTGAGTTAATATTTAACAGTGATTTGAAAAAAAGTTATTCGAAAAAAAAAAAAAAAAACTAGTGGAAAATGTCTAAAGAGTATCCCTAGGAGTATCCGATTGAATTGGTGGGCAGAGATCGGCCGGTGTGGAAGAAGATGATTCGGACGCTTATTTGGAATTGCATCAAATGAACTTAAAGCCGAACTTCTAATTAGCGTTTGGATAACGATCTTTAGCCATTTGTCTGACCTTATCTAATAACGTTAGGTTATGATGAAATTGAAGGCCAACATCAGAAACATTAAGTCGGTCTGCATTGATTTCCACTGTTAATAAGTCGTTTTGCTTTTGGAGCATCCTAATATACACCCTAAACCAAGCCAATGAACCTGGAAATATAAACGATGTTCAAAAATAAATTTCAATCAATCAATCAAAATTTATTCAAGTAATGAATTGTTATTACACATACCAATGATTTTGTCATTTTGCTCAGTGTCATCATGAGTAGAGCTGTTCACGAACGCTCGGCGTGGTTGTATTTCCTTTTCGTGTTGGGTTTGGTGTTCGAGATAAAAACAATATTGTTCGAGTTCGTTCGTGTTCGATTAAATCTCAATTTCATTGACTTGCACGAGCAGGTTTTGTTAGAATATGACGTGTTTTAATTCCATCTATCGGCCGATTGGTCTGCTGAGTTGATTTGTTCGGTCGTTCAAAGTTCAAATGAACGTTCAATTCAAACATCAATTGAACGACCGAACAAATCAACTCAGCAGATCAATCGGCCGTTAGATGGCGTTTGCTGTCAATTTTTGTACTTCTATTCATTCAACACATGTAACAAAGCCTGCTCGGACTTGCATTTTTTATGAACAACATAAAAGTATTATGCTCATTAACCAATGTGGCATTTGTTGTATGTTTTTACAAGAGGAGAGCTTTGATTTCAAGATACTGACACCACCTATACGATTTATCAATGTATACTGACTATACCAACGGAAACGATAAAAAGATACGATTTGTCGTTTGCATTCCGTAATGGTGTATGTGCAATTCAGTTTATATGTGATAGAGATCGTTTGCAATGTAACGCCGTATGACTTATGCCATCGTACATTAATGTATTTGCCCACGGCATGAAAATCCACTGTATAAACTTTCACAATTTTGTTTGATATTCATTTAAATTCACACCATACTCGTAGAGATGGCATAAGAAACATGAATTTCTTTGCTAAAGCAACTTCGCATTAACGCTTTCTCATTAAGAATAAATTGCTGCAATTTCTGGGATTATTTGCAGCAGTTGATATTGTTCACCCAGCTTCTAAAACACTGTTTATATTATAAACTTTATAATTGCTAAATCTCAAGATGCTGACTTTGGTGATGGTACAACCAGTATTGTATTATTGGCTGGTGAAGTTAAAATATTTGGTGATGTGACCAAACGTTGGATTTTTTGTGTTTTGAAGCGTTTTTTGCCTTCATTTTGTGCTAATGGACTACGAACAAAATTCGAATACTTCAAGTTCCAATTTTGGTGTTCGTGTTCGTTCGTCTCTATTATTTGTCTCATGCAAAAAATTTGATCTTGACATCCGCGCATCGGTCTGAAGCCTGATTGGTTTTCATCCAAGAGCGATTCGACAATAGCTCTGGTACGTTTTTCTAAAATTGCACTGTAAACTTTTCCGTTTCTCATTTGTTGTGAAATGATTTAAACATCGGATCACACATTTCTGTTTTATGGTCGTGTTTAGATATTTGAGCATTGACTAATGCACTCAAATTTTTTATCCAACAATAATGAAAATTTACACTCACATCCATTTCAGCTTTATTCGGGTTATGTGTTGACTCGGTAATCATAAGTAAATGTATATACTGATGTTGAATATCTTTTGAAGCTAAAAAAAAGTGGACACACTTTTTTTATTTCCTCATCAAAATAATATACGTTAATAGCAATCGATTCATTTTGATCCATAAATTTTTCGATTTGATTGAGACGAACAGGAAAATCAATTCCATTGAAATTTAATTCATTAATCCACTCTTGATAGTTGATAGAATCATTTGCTTTATTCTTATTTCTTGCATGCACTTCATCATAATGCAATGCCGCTAAAATCGACCACTTGAAACATGCGTTACCAGTGTTTTTCAAATTTATAACAGCTCTCTTGTTTTTCAATATCTTCGGAAGTGCAATAAACCCAGAACCACCTAATGGTTGATGTTTGAAAATTTGTGTGCACAACTGTTTGATTGTGCTCAATGTTCACTGTACGTGTGAATTTTGATTAACTAACACTTAGAAAAGTGGATTAAACCGGCATAGGTAAACTACTAACATGTGATCTAAGCTGTGCAATCACCTTGTTACCATTCACTCTACGCTGCTCAAATAAGGCTTTCAAATGATCACATTTTTTTGAAATTTGATATCCAATTGTTCACATGTTTCACCCATTGTGGCATTCATTCTATATGTTTACATTTCAACAGCTTCAATTTCAATAGATTGACGCCACCTATACAATTTATCAATTTATACTGACTATACCGAACGGAAACGGCAAAAAGATAGATAAATCACAATATGACCAATGAGATTTTAGCAAGCAAATGATATTAACCGAGGTATATTCAAGTGAATTTTTATTTTAAGAAAAAGAATCTTTTTTAAATGAAGAAATCTATTCTAATCACATTGATAATATGTGATTGCTTTATTGAACATCGGCAATTGTAATTTTCTAGGGAGATTGTTTTTTTTTTTTTCTTTCGAGTTTCATCTCGATCACAAATAGCATATAGTATCGTCATGCATGTGGGGAGTTGCAATTGAAGGAAATTTCCATAAATAAGAAAAATGATCGTAACGGATAATTTCAAACAAAATTTATAATAAAAAAAAAAAAAATGAGTAATCATTTTAATTATATTTTATTATTATAATTATACGAATGTACATGACATATGCAAATGGTTTATTATGAAATGATAGGAAAATGCACTGTTGTTACCTTCAATTCGAAAGGAATACATTCTCCATTTTTGGCATGGAATTTTTTTTTTACTCTAAATTTGAAGAGAAAAAATTTCACATAAAAATGAATGACAGGTTTTCTTCTAAATGGAATTTATCAATATCTTTGAGAAAAATTTCTATTTATATATCAGCTTGAATGCATACATGAATTACAAAACACTACCTGTGCAAATTCACTTTTTCCCTCCCGAACTATTGTAAAAACGAATATTTCTAAAATTTAATAAATAAATTTGAATATTTCAAACGAATTGTACAACATTCGAGAAGCAGTACTAAGCAAATGATCTGATTTCATTTTCGAGTCTTTTCCCTGAATTTGCACATGGCTCAATTAATTTTACCATATGGTTAAATCGTTCTTGTCAAGTATATTTTTCAAATGATATTGGCTCATTTATTTTTATCAACTACGTTCAATTTAGAAAGAAATCTGTTATAATTTCAAGTAGAATATTAATTCATGATAAATGTTAAATCGACGTTGATATGCAGATAAATTATAGAAATTATATTTTTTTTTTCTTTTCGATTTCTTGAAATAATAAGACAAGAGAGATGGAATGAAAGAATGCTTTTTTGGTTCATTTTGTTTTGAGTTTAAAAAAAAAACCCTTCACTCCAAGGTTATCCGCCCCAAAAATAACTAATACTCATTGAATGTGCATGATTCACATTATATTAATAATAATTGAGTGTAGAATTTAGTGATCACGTTCGGAAAACATGTTAATAATTTTTATTGTTGCAAACATTTTTGCATACTTGAATGAAATGGAAAATTTTGCTATTAGAGAATAATGGCTGCATGAATTCCTCATTGGAATGTTTTGAAATTGTATAAATATGCATGTATCATATAGATCAGACAGTCAGTTTTCTCATTTCAATACGAAATGCGTTCTTTTACTATTCCCGTTTTCATCGCAATTATTGCGATTTTTGTAATTATTTTTTTCTTTTTCAACACTTACAATTAAATTATAATGTTAATTTTTGATAATATTTTCGGTTTTTCATTCAAAAATTCATCAAGTTTTTTCTTTTCATTTTATTTAACACTTTACATTCTTTTCCATCAAAATTAGATCAATTTATCGCAGGTGCAGTGCGGTAAGAAAATAATCAAGAAAATTGAAGGTTCTGATGATGGATTTGAAAATTTCCGAGCATCTGGCTTTGTAAGTACAAATAATTTTTTATTTAATTTAAATCTTCAATCAAAAATTATTTTTCTCTTCTTTTCTCATAAATTTATGTATAAATTTCTGCTTGGATTCAATAGAAACCGGCCTCTGTAAGTAATATTTTTTTTTTTAAGAATAACACTCATTCATTTAATCCAATTGTTCTCTCATTGTAATTTTTAATTTTTTTTTTTTTCAATTTTATTCATAATTTTTCCACAAACAACATTTAGCTCAGTTCTGATGAAGAGTTTGCAGCTGAATTTTCACATTTAAAATTTGATTCAGATTCCGATTCAAGTACATCAAAAGATACAAATGTAAATCCACCAGTTGAATTTTATAAATTTGGTAAAAATGGTCGAACTGAAATGATGCAAGCGAAAATAATGAATGGCGCATATTATACTGGATCAGATACAAATGATGTTTCACAGAAACATGCTATACAATTGGGCATTCAAGGTAAAGATCGAAAAGATGATGCTGGACATATTTTAGCAAAACGTTTTGGTGGTTCGGGTACAGATTTACGAAATATTTTCCCACAAAATCCGCATTTCAATCGTGGTGCTTGGTCTCATCATGTTGAAGGCCTAGTTGGCAATGTGGTGAATAATAATAAAGGAGCTATTTATACAGTTAATTTAAAATATAAAACACCGAGCGATACAAGGCCATTTAAATTGAATTATAGAATTCAAGCAATTGGCGGTAAAGATGATATAAAAGGTGATGTAATTAATCCACATCCAGATGAAACTCCAGTTGGTCTTGATGCTACAGGTCGGCCAAAAACACCACCAAATCCAAGTACTCAACCAAATCCAAAAACACCACCAAATCCAAGGACTCCACCAAATGCAGGCCCATCAAATCGCCCGCCAACACCAGTTGCACCAATAAAAAGTAAAACACCACCACCAGCAGGCCGACCACAAACACCAAGTCCATCAAAATCAGTATTAGGCGGATTATTTTCAAAGAAGGACAAGACACCACCACCACCAGCAGGCCGACCACAAACACCAAGTCCATCAAGATCAAATGATCCATCAAAACCACCACCAGCACCAAAAAAACCACCACCAAAGAAAGATGACAAAAAAGGAAAGAAAAAATAAAATAGAAAATCATTATTCTGTCGAAAAAAAAGAAAGAAAGAAAAAAAAAAGAAAGAAAAGAAAAAAAAAATTATTTACTGTTGCAACTAACACAACAAATGCTATACAAAGATTTCATATTGAATAGGGTTTTTTTAAGGAGGTGACTTAACACTCTTTTTTCCCTTTTCGATTTACTCTGTTACAGTTTGAAAAATAATTTTAATAAATTTTATGCAATACACAAATCTATTTTTGAGTTTTTTTTAAAGTTGATTTAGCAAAGAAATTCATTGTTTCTTATGCCATTTCTACGAGTACGGTGTGAATTTAAATGAATATCAAACAAAATTGTGAAAATTCATACAGTGGACTTTCATGCCTTGTGCACTTGCTCAAATATTAACATCAACAATTGATTAATGTACACTACGGCATAGGTCTTGCGGCGTTTCATTGCAAAAGATCTTTATCATATATACACTGAATTGCACATACACCATTACGGAATGCAAACGACAAATCGTAAATCTTTTTGCCATTTCCATTGGTATAGTCAATATGCATTGATAAATCGTATAGGTGGCGTCAATTTCTTGAAATCAAAGATCTTGAAATGTAAAACCATACAACGAATGTCACATTTGAATGTAAAGAGAGTTTTGTAAAGAAAATGCTTCATTTTCAATTCGATATACAAATTTTATTCAATGATATTAATCGTTACATTTTCTTTTTCAAAAAAAAAAAAAAAAAAAAAAAACAACAACTAATCAATTGTCAATTTGATTTGTTGATAAAACAAAAGAAAATATTCGTTAAATTTATTTTACATTAAAAAGAAGAAAAATCATATCATCAGTCCTAATTGAATTTAAAAACTCTCCTTCAATTAGTTTTCTTTTTATTTCGATTACGATTTTTAACATTTGATGTTTCATAAAAATTGCTACCAATTTTCTTTCGTTTTTCTGCACGTTCAATTGCTCGCCGTTCTTTGGCTGTTGGTTTTTTAGTTGGTTTTTTATCTGGCAAATCATTACTTTCAACATTAAATTCACCGCTGCTGGCCTTTGCTTTTGCTGCTGTTTGAATCGCTGGTTTTCGATTTGGGCTTTTTGTTGTTGTTGTTGTTGTTGTTGTTTTTGGAATTTTCTTTGATTTTTTACGAACAACCTTATTCAATGTTTCATCATATTCATCTTCTGAATAAAAATCACTAATACCAGATGATTCATCATCATCATTTGATTTTCGTTTATTTGATATTCTACGTTCTTCACGTTGTTTTTCCATTGCTTCAATATCAATTTTTTCTAATGGTCGAACATCAAACTCTTCATATTCTAAACCAACACGAATTTTACGAAAATCTTGAATTTGATGTAATTCACGTCCATTTTTAACTGATTCACTTACCGAAATTTTATCAGATTGACTTTGATCATCATTAATTGATAAATTTTCTTTTGATTTTGGCACTTCAAATTCTTCGGGTGGAATATAATATGGTAATTTACCTCGTTGAAAATCATTAAGAACCATTTTTGCAACCGCACGTACATCTGGATCACCACCTTTTAATAATTTTCCACTGCGTTTTGATAATTTTTCAAGAAAATCAATATGCGATTCCCAATTATCAATTTGATAAGTTTTTCTTATATATTCAGATCGTACACGTTTTAAAACTGTTTCCACATAATCTTCAGGGCATGTAACAAGTTCAACACGTACAACACCTTTTAAAACTTTTTCAGTATCGGTTTCAGCAGATGGATAAACAACACCCGGACAATCAATAAGAAATATTCGTCGCATCAATGTTATATATTGCCAAACTTTTGTTTCACCAGCAATTGGTGCAACATTGCATACTTTTTTACTACGAAGTGCATTGATAATTGATGATTTTCCAGTATTTGGATAACCAATAAAACCAACGCTTATTTGCTTTTTATCAATATGCAATTTTCCCAATTGACGTAATAAATTAATTAATGATCCTTTACCAAATGGATGTGTTAATGATGCATGAAATGCAACAGTTGGATATTCAGAACTTAATATGGCCACCCAACGTTGTGTTACCTATATTTGTGAAAATTAAATAAAAAAAAAAAAAAAAAAAAAAAAAAATGTTAATTACATCAATTTTGTAAATAAATTTTTTGTAAATTAAATTGTATGCTATATATACCCATGTTGGAATTAAATCAACTTTATTTAAAATAAAGAAAAGATGTTTATGTGGTTTTTCTTTTCGTAAAAATTCTTCAATATATTTTGATCGTGTTCCCATTGGATCTCTTGCATCAAGCACTTGTAATATTATATCAGATGAATCGATTACTTTATGTAATTCATTCCAAATGCGTTTACTTTGACCAGCACCAAATACCCAATCACGTACAATATCTTTTGAATCGGCTTCATCTTTAACTAAATCCACATCTTTATTTTCATCATATTGTTCAGTTGCATTTTCAGCTTGTTTTGTCATATCCATTAAATCACGAACCTTTATATTTGGTCGTTTTCTTTGCTTTTTTGGGCCAAATGTTGTATCAAAACTTTCCGTATCAAGTAAATGAACACGTTGATATTTAGCCGTTTCATTTAATAAACTAATTGGTAATTGTGTTGGTTTCATAACAACTTGATATGGATCTTTAATTGCTTTACCCATTTCATCTTGAAATTTTTGCAATGCATTTTGTGATATAACACGTGAATTACTAAACCATTTTGGTGTTGGTTCAACGCGTGCCATTGTACCAGATGATAAACGACCTTGAAATGGTGCTGGTGTTATAATTTTACCACTTGGATCACGTTTTGCTTTAAAATTTCGATACATTTGCAATCGTTTAATTGTGCCTTTTGTACGTGGCTTTGCGACACCTTTTAAACCAGTTGTTAAACGTTCTGGATTCATTGAATGTCCACTACGATTGAAGCCCTCTTTACGAGGCGCTCCAGCTGTTGATCGTACTTTCGGCATTTTTTTTTTTTTTCAATACTTTTTGTTTTGTCTCAATTACTGAAAGAAAGAACAAAAAAAAAAGATTATTTTCATTAGAAATTTGCTTTATCATCACTTGATTTCAAATTAAAAATTCCATTATAACATTTTATCTTTTACATACCGTTCCAAAATAAATGAAGAAAACCAAATTAAAAAAAAAAAGAAAACAAATTTAAAAAAAACAAAAACAAATTTTTCGTACAAAATACGAATGCGTTTGTTAAAAATAAGAACCGCGTCAAAACTTCAATGAAAATGATATGAAATGATGCACGATTTTGAAGATGCGTGCACATACCATGCGGTTTACGTTGTTATTTATTGTTTTTTTTTAACCACATTTGTTGAGGTTATGTGAATGTGTCAATGTGTGAAATAAAAATATTTGACATTTGACTGGCTGAAAGGAAATTTTCCATATCTGACAGTTCGTTGAGAATGTATGTTTTAAAAACATGAGAATCCCAGTTCGAAATATAAATCGCACAAATATGTATGCAAAATAAAACCACGCAATATTCTAATCTTTATTTTTAAAAATTTTCTCGGTGTATAGCAGCCTCTAGTCGGAGTTGAGCTGTGATTAAGCAGTTGTCAGAAAGTAAAAAAAAAAAAAGAAAAAACGCTTGCACACATAATCGAAGGTGAAAAAAAAGGTCTTATCTTCGAGCATTGCTTTTAATTTGCACAAACGAATCCTTATAAATCGAATTTTTTTCGTGAGGAAACACCGAAAAAAAGGCATTCAACGATGACTATGACTGATTTGGATAAAAAATACAATATCATTGATGATATTACACCGCTAAATGCACCGTTATCTGCAAAATACAAAAAGTAAGCGTTTTGAATGAATTTTTTTTTCTCTCTCTCTCTTTTTATTGCTTTGATTTGGAATGTGTTATTTGAATAGAAAATTATTACATTTTTGTAAATCGATACAATTTATCCGAAATTAATGCATTATGTTGAATAATAATTGTTTTCGTTCAAAAGGAGTTTTGGTTATTACACCATTCAAGAGAGATTGCCGATCATTTTGACAAGAATCATTGATCAAACAACTCGTGATAAGGACGAATTAGCCGATATTTTCAATGGAGAAGTATATTGATTGCGAATTTATTTTATGTAAAATTCGTTGGATTTTAACAGATTATTTTCTATTCATATATTTATAGGAAACCAAGGAAGATGTCAAAGATGTTATTGCCAATATATCACAACTCAAATATGAACTACAAACCAACAAAGAATTAGTGCCATTGGACGGAGAAGGTAAATTTCTCACTCTATTTCTCTCTCGCACACTCTCTCTCTCTCTCTCTAGCTCTCTCTCTTCCTCTCTAGCTCTCCCTCTCTCTCTAGCTCTCTCTCTCTCTCTCTCTCTAGCTCTCTCTCTCTCTCTCTCTCTCGCTTTCTTTCCCTCTCTCGCTCTCTAGCACTCTCGCTTTCTTTCTCTCTCTCTCCTCTCCTCTCTCTCTCTCTCTCTCTCTCCCATCATTGCTCTCTACCTCTTTTTCTCGCATAATGGTTGTTATTTTTACGCTTGTGAATTTCAATTGAATGTGGAATTAAATGATTCATAATCTGTTTCATGTGTGAAAAAGTGTGCATCGACTCATAAGTGAATACGGTGTCACATTGAATTCATAGATATTTCCAAGAAGTGCAAAAAAAAAGAGCTCATACAAGTTTAAACCCTCAATTAGCTAATTAAATGTGATTTGAGTGTAACTTGAATGTGATTCAAGTGTAACAGTAGTTAGTTTTATTGACAAATTATAATTATTTAATTCTGATGAATGGTTGTTATCCAGAAACCATTCATCATATTATTACACAATAGTTAATATGTTTATTTTTAATTTGATTCATTAGAAGCTGATAAGGATGTTTGGAACACGTTCATTGAGAGTCTAGGCAATAATAATACATATTTTTCCGCTAAATGGCTTTATGCTGAATGCTATTTATATCGTCGTTTAAAGTCAATTTTTGAAAAAACGTAAGCTTTTTTTGGAATATCTAATCGTTCTACTTTTTTTCATTCATTTTTAAAGAAGAAAAATCGAATCTTTCAAAAACACGATTTCAAAGTGCTTTTTCACGAAAAAAAAAAAAATATTTGTTCATAAAACGAATCTTAATTTTCAATATTAAAATTTGTAATTCTTCGATTTAGGAATTCGTTAAAAACATATGATTGTTTCCGTAAACAAAAGAATGCTACATTTACATCATCGACAAGTGCCATTGGTGCGGTTCTCCAACATACAACTGAATTTTACAGTAAATATGCAAAAGCTGAAGAGACTCAATTGGAAAGTTTTTTCTACAAATTATTGCGTGTAAGTAAGCCAGTAAATATTCGTTTTGTTTTTTTTTTTTTTCTTTTGCTAACTCAATGAACAACAAATTTAAAATAAAATTTTTGATATTTTTTAGATTAATTTATGGGCCAATCGTTGCGATTTATCGATTTCAAATGGTCGTGAAGTAAAACAATCTGGTAATCCATTTGAATCACTTGATTCATTTGAATCATGTATATTACATGATCAATCGCGTGATATTTGGACATGTTTAAAATCTGGTTCAAATAATTGTACCATTGATTTTATTATGGATAATGCTGGTTATGAAATATTTACGGATTTTGTTTTGGCTGATTTTATTCTACATTATAATTTGGCAAATAAAATTCGTTTTCATTGCAAGGCAATACCATGGTTTATATCAGATGTAATGTATCATGATTTTCATTGGACAATTCGTAAATTGGTTGAAAATGAAAATTCAATTACACAAGCATTTGGTAAACGTTTACAACAATATTGCATGGATAAACGTATTGAATTACAACCAACTGAATATTTTTGGACAAGCCCATATGAATTTCAAGCAATGGAAAAAATTGCACCAACACTTTATGCTGATCTTGCAACAAGTCATTTGTTAATTTTTAAAGGTGATTTAAATTATCGAAAATTATTGGCTGACACAAATTGGCCAAGTGATTCAACATTTATTGATGTACTTGGCGTTTTTCGACCAACCAATTTATGTACATTACGAACGGTTAAAGCTGATTTAATTTGTGAATTACCTGATGGAAAAGCTGATGAATTAGCAAAATTGGATCCAATGTGGATGGAAACTGGCAAATATGGTGTTATGCATTTTGCAGCAAAGATTTAAATTTACAATGAAAAAGCAGAAAAAAATATTTTTTTTTCGTTTTGAAATATTGCTTCATCAATCAAAACTGATTAAACTCAAGAACAAAACATATGTGAATAGCTATATTCATAAATTCATTACATTTTTCTTACAAATATATTGCTGATATTCACATCATTTAATTTAGAATTTAATATATTGCAAGAAAAATGGAAAAAAAAATATCATAAAATTTGTTTCATAAATGATAAAAGAAATATTGAAATAATACACTGTAGTTGTTTTGACTCTGGAATAAAATCAATTTTTTGTTCATTTGCTTTATCGCTCAAGGGATTTTTATTTTATATTAAATTCAACCAAATGCCCATCGAACGATATAATGGAGTAAACACTGGATAAAGCTTTAAGGTGCGTTTTCCTAGGCCAACGATTAACAACGATTCCATACATTTATTCGTTGACGATTGTAATTCGTTGACGATTGTAATTCGTTGACGATTGTAAATGTATGGAATCGTTGTTAATCGTTGGCCTAGGAAAACGCACTTTTACAGGTGAATTTAGTTACTTTAATGGATTGTGGATGCAGTAAGAATAATTCTATATAATTTGGATACAGACGATGGTTACAGTTTCTCAATTGGCGATAATATGGATACTGATTTTCAAATAACAATATTAGTTGTAAATGTTTATTTATTCATTTATTTATTTTACAACATTGTCAATATATAATATTCAATTTTGAATATATTTTGAATGTATTTAATTGCAGCAGGTGTTCAGTAACTTAATACGAAAAAAGATATGTGCTGAAAAAAAGGCATTTCTAAATGATTTCTCGTCAAACTTTTTCTTTTTTTTTATTTATAAAAATATTCAATTCTATATAAATTCGATAATTGATTATTTATTAATTTTTAAATAACTAAATTTATAAACAATTTTATTTAGTAAAAATGTACATTTTTTCATTTCATTTCATAACACAAAATATATGAGAAAAGCAAGAAAAAAAAAGAAAAAAAAAAGAAAATTTCACTTTGGAATCACCCACTTCCCTTGATCTCGAGTTATTTTTAATGCTTTAAGACGTTTGGCAATGGCTGGTTTTGTAACATTTAATGAATCCGCTATTTCTTGAAGCGTAATAAATGGATTATCATCAATTAATTCTTCAAAATCTTTATTTGAAAATTTTTTCGGTTGTCCAGGTCGTTCTTTATCTTCTGTATCAAAATTACCGCTTTTAAATTGACGAAACCAATATTCACATGTTGAAATCGATGGCGATTTATCACCATAAACTTTTTTTAATAAACGATAACTTTCCACAGCCATTTTGTTTGAATTATAACAAAAAAGTAAAACTTGTCGAAAATGTTGTTTGTTTGGTGTATATTTAGGCATTTTTAAATAGAATTTTCTCTTTTTTTTTTCTTTATTTAGATAAAAAAAATTTCACGTTGTTTACACATCAACCATACGATGTATTATGATAATTATACCGATCTTTGACAGTATTTTGACATTAACGAAATTGGAAATTTGAAACGTATGATAAATAACAATACCAGCTATGCCATCTGGTTGAAATCCTTTAAAATTAAGTTAAAATCCTTGGCTTAGTTTTAAGATCAAATGTTATTATCATTATTTTGTTTTTCGATTAAAAATGCGTTCAAAATAGTTTGTTTGTGTGTGTTTTTTTTTTTTTTTTTTTTTCCAATTTTTATTGAGGAATTTTTTTTTTTAATGGTTTTCAAATACATCACAAAAAAGAAAGAAAGAAAAAGAAATTGTTAAAAGTTTTGACATTTTATTTCCATTCAGCAATGACACTATTTCCATCCTGAATTGAATAATAGTCAAGTGTCTTATTTAAAGCATCCATATCAACAACGATATTATTTTCATTGTCAACATACTTTAGAATGGCTGCACCTTTTTGATTGGATTTTTGATCGCCCAATAATTTTGCAACCAATTGTTGTAGTGTTAGTACCTAAGAAGAAAATAAACAAAAAGAAAATAAACAAAAAAAAAAAAAAAAAAATAAATAAATAAATATTGTAAATATTCTGAACATATTACAAATAAAGTATATTATCGTACGGTTATATTTCGTGAGATTCGTTTAATCGTTGCCTGATGTGTATTGCCATTGATAAGTTTGAGCGTAACAAAATTGGAAACTTTTGGTGCAATTGAAACGATATCATCCGGTTGACCATATTCTATTGGATAAAATGATAATCATCAAATAACAATTATTTTCAATTTTAATCAATAATTCAAGACGAAAAAAAAAAAAAAACGAAAAAATGAATTCAAAATGTATCAATTTGTGTAACATACTTTCAATTAGTTTTGGATAAATTCGGCATCGTTGCAATAAATTGTTGCGTAATTCATGATTTTCCTTGCTTTTAACCCATTCAACGCTGTATCGTTTCCATATATCATATTCAGCGCCTCTTCGTTCATTTGCATTAATCAATTTTTTATTTAATATGGTTAGCTTATCAATGTGACCAATTGCACATGTGAATGTCTCTTCAAAACCAATATTATCACTTATTGTAATTGATAAATTTGACAATTTTGGAAGTTTGTCTAATTCATTAAATATCATTGTTTGATTCATTAAATGATTATCGTTTAAATTTAATTCTTCAAGATTTGGAAAAATGTCCAAATATTCATTCCATTCACAATTTGGCAATTGAATTGTTTCAATATGTGTAGCAATACAATAGAGCGTTTGTAATGTTTTAATATTTCCCAATTTAAGAATTTCATTAAAATAATTCAATGGATTTCCTTTTAAATCAAGAAATTTTAATTTGCAAAAGATTTTCGTTGTATCCGGTTGTTGTAGGAAACTAATTGAATTCTCTGCAATTGATAATTGCTCAATGTCTGGCCATAAACGTGCAATATGCGTTACATTTGACCATTGCCTTAAATTGCATCGACGCAAATTAATGTTTTTCAAATGGCGAAAATACTTTTCAAGCTCATCGATTTCATCATCGGTTGGTAATCGCAAACGGTTTCGCCTTTGAATAGAAAAAAAAAACAAAAACGAAAAATAAATAAATTCTCATTGTTTTAGTAATTGCACAATAATATGAATCGATCTGTTTTTTTTTTTCATTCACTTACGTTAAATCCAAATGCTCCAATTTGGGCAATTGCTTTACTATATCGGCTAAAACATTCCATGTTGGTATGAGTGATGCAGTTAAATCAAGCACAAGTAAATTGGCAAATGGTGATAAATCACCAGCGCTATTTATATTGGAATTTGGTAGCGAAACTGTTGTTAGCTCCTTTCGATGGCTGAAGAAAAAAAAAGAAAAAAAAAAAAGAAATTGAGAATGAATGTGACACGATGATATGATGAATGTGATATTATTATGTTTAAAGCCAAAACAAATTTATTATGTTAATGGAAACAATTGAAATTTAATTTACCATAAGAAACCATAAATTTACCTCTCTTTGTCTTGTGTCCGATTATCGCTAACAAATTCAAACAGTGATGCTTTAATTTGACGTTGAGTGGCTTTTAACAGTTCATTATCCAAAACTGCTTCAAACATATATCGGCATTCAATGGCTGTACGCACATTTTCATATTCAGCAATTTTTCCAGGTCGTATCATTGACCCAGATGTTGGATAACTAATGTATTCAGTGAGACAGAAAAAGAAGCAAAAAAAAAAAAAATAGAATCAAAATAAAGTCAACAACAACAGCAATGACGACAACGACGACATTCACATAAGGATTAGGTGTAATTTACTGTTATGCTATGCAGTCTATGGCCAAATACATGAAAATATCCACAATAATTGTCGTAAATATTTGCGCACACACACACACACACATTCTATTCTATTTTATATGTAAACCAACATTTTCAGCATACACATTATCATTGAAAAATTGCATTTGCAAAATGGAATTTCGTAAATTCAATGCAATCCCGATATGTATGTATTTGTGTATGCATTGTATATGTGGTTTGCGGTGCATAAGCAATATAAGTTATGGATATTTACCTAGATTCGAAGTACTTAACACCATCAACAGTACCATTGTGCTTGCCACGCTCTGGATTATCCCATTCAACGCCAATATATAAGCCTGTATGACCGGCGACCTACATTTTCAATTGCAAAATTCACAGACATAGCCATGTAAATAAACCAAAAAAAAGAGAAAAAAAAAAAATAGGAAACGAAAATGAAAAAATAAATCAAAATGGAAATCCAACGTTAGAATTATTGTCAACAAGAACTACAAACAAAATGTAGCATAACATCAAAATTAGATCAAGTAGTTGGCCACTGTAGAATTTTGTGCGTTTGATGCATCCGAAATGAGAACATGGCTACTTTTTTTTTAGGTCATATATGTAATTAATATGAGAGAATTTGAGAGAAATAGATTGAGAAAGAGAGAGATTGGGAGAGAAGAGAATGAAGGATTGAGAATTACCAAGAGAGAGGAAGAGAGACAGAATGAGGAATGAGAATGAGAGAGAGAAAGATTGGGAGAGAGTGAAATTGAAACTGATAAAGAGAAAGAGAGAGTGAGAGAGAGAGTGAGAGAGAGAGAAGAGAGAGAGAGAGAGAGAGAGAGTGAGAAAGAGAGAGTGAGAGAGAGAGAGTGAGTAAGAGAGAGAGAGAGAGCGAGATCGAGTGAGTGAGAAAGAGAAGAGTGTGAGAGATTGAGAGAATGAGATTTAAAAAGAGAAAATACCAGATACATGATATAATTGCGACTGAAGTACAGATCATAAATCGTTTCTCTTTTTACATTTGGAATTCAAATACATTTATCAAATGTCAATAAAACCCACTTAAATAATCAATCAAAACATAAACAAATTTTGCAAATTATTTCCCTGTCATGTGGTATGTTTGAGCCATAAACAAAACAAGATGACCCAGAAACGATTTCAATCATTTATCTGTGCCATGATTCATATCAATATGATTGCAGATGTTTGTGACCATTTTCTCTTTGTATAAAGGAAAGTTTCATGTCTGGTCTTGATTTGTTGAACAAAACAAAAAAAAAAAAACAAAAAAGAGAAAAAAAAGAAAAAAAATATCAAAACTGAAATGCCTATGCTTACCTCTCCGATGTATTTAATGGTAGCAAGATCATTATCGCCAACTCGAATCCGAGCTCCGACTTCTAAGTCACTAACATCAACTCGGTTATTCATGATATTACAGCAATGAGAACAACGGCCAACCATACTATAAAATCAGATGAACTTCTGTGCTTAAGGTGTTTTTAGGCGCCTTTTTTTTACACGTCTCAATTTTTCAATAAATTTTAAACTAAACAAAAATTTCTGCTGAACTTGTTTTCGTCTCACGCGTTTGTTGTGATGATGTGTGATAAGTGGCTTCAAGAATTGATATTCGATGATAGAAATTTAATTTTGGCGACTAGATTTTTGAGTAACAACAACAAAATAAATTTCAATTTGTTGGTTTCTTTTTTTTTTTAATCTTTTGAATTATTGATCGATTTTCAGAAGACTTGAATTGCCAATTTCGAAACGAAGTGTCTGCAGAAATTACAAATAAATATTTTCACATTTCAAACACTCGATAAATTAAATCGAAATTTTTTTACGACGCGACAAAAATGAGTGATATGAAGACGATGAAAAAGAAGAAAAGAAACAAAACAACGCCAAAGTTACAACCGAACAGGCAATATTAATTTGTTTTTTATTTTTTGAATTTTTTTTTTTTACGTATGATTTTTGCTATTGAAAATTTGTTTTGTGCGTAATGGAATTTTTATTATTTTTAGCCCAATTCACATATCGCGCGCGTAAGAGTGAATCTCTAATAATTCTTTGTTTTTGTTACTCCGTCTCAAAATCTTTCGCTGTCTCTCTCTCTTTCTCTGTCTCACACATTCAGATCCTTTCGACAGGTAAACGAAAAATGTGCTTGGAGTTCACATGTGGTACTGTGTAAATTTTGTATCGTACTTCGAATCCCGATGCTCGTCGAATACTAAAATTATGATCTTGTTCGTTGAATGTCACAATTGAATACATATCACACATGCAAAACACACCAATTGATTCCAGGAATCTGCTGCCGTATAATATTCTGATTCGTTGTGTGTTCTCTGTCTCTCTCTCTTTATACTTATATATATATATTTTTTTTTTCTCGATGTTTGTCTCACTATTATTGTTGTTGTTTTATTGTTGTTGTTGTTATTGTTGTTGTTTGCAAGCGTAACTTGTCACATTTGAATTCACAAAAATGTGAACTGTGTCATCGCTTGTCTCGACGAAAATTTACCAATACAATTGCAATTATGGTTTTCATTTTACCAATTTCTGCATGGATATTTGTGTGTCTATATATCTCAAGAGTCTCTCTTTCATTTATATGGAAAACTGGAATGGCCCACGGAAAGAAAAAAAAAAATAAAATAAAAAAACGTACACACACAAACATTATGCCAGTGTTATGATAGACGTTCTCATTTTGATGAGAATTAAACGTATTACAAGCAATGTGATCAAATTGATTGTCATCAAATGTGATTACATTTGTTATTCACATGCATTCATTTTATAATTTTTCAAAACGAATTGTAATTCAAATAGATTTTTAGTACGCAAATTATCGAAATTAAATCAACATTTTTTTCTTCAAAACAATTGAACGAAACACAGCAAACGAAGAGAAATTCTGTTGATATCATAAAATTGACAGTGACATTTGTAAAGTGAAAAAAAAAAAAAAAATAGAACATAAATGTGAAAACACACAAAGAATATTTTACTGAAAACAAAACCATCATTGTATTCATCATATAAAAAACGATTTGGTCAAAATTTTTGGAAAAACGGTAATTTTTTTTTTTTCATTCAAAATGAGTTCAGGTTTTATCACAGAAACTGAATTAGCTGAAGCTAGAAAAAAACGACAAGAAGAATGGGAAAAAGTACGAGCACCAGATCAACCATTGGGTAACAGAAACAAAAAAAAAAAAAAAAAATCAATGCCATTTATTTAATGATTTTAACATGTTGAATTTTTAAAATACAGAAATGCCCGAAGAACCATACGATTCACGTTCACTCTATGAACGTCTCAAAGAGCAACGTGATAAAAAAGATTTGGAATATGAAGAAGCTCACAAGCTCAGTAAGTGAAATGAATTGAAAAACCCCAAAAAACATAAACATTAACATGAGTGTGATATTGAGAAATTGTGAAATGATTTTTTTGTTTTTTTTTTTTTTTTTTTTTTTGTAATTTTTCATTTATAGAAAATATGATACGTGGTTTGGATGATGATGAAATAAATTTTTTGGATATTGTCGACAAAGCAAAACTCGAAGCAGAAAAACGTCAACAAATCCAAGAGAAAAATGAATTATCTGAATTTCGACAGCGTGTTGCATCTTTACAAGAGCAATCAATTGATCAGGTAAACATTTAATCGAAGCAATTAACCATGTTTATTTATTACATGAAGACAAAATCATTGTAAATTTTTGAATTCACATTTTATTTTATTTTTTTCCCTTTTCGATTTTCCCATAGAAAATCAGTGTAGAATCAATTTTATCAAAGCCAAAAACACTAAAGACAACAACAAGACCATCACAGAAATCAATGTTGGCTGGTGTGGTTAGAAAACGTAGCGCAACTGATCATAATGATATTGCAAATGATAAAATAAATGAAAATTGTGTACCATCAAAAGTTAGTAAAACCAATGATGATAATGATAATACAGCAAAAACTGGCACATCCATTTCCAATGGCACAAGCAATAAAATCGATTTAAGTGTTCATGATAAAGGTGCATTAAAATGTATTGGCATTTTACCTGGAATTGGAAAATATAATGATTCAAGTGATTCGGAAAAGAGCACAGACACTGATGATGAATATGATTTCAGTGATTTTGATTGGGTTGGTCGAAAAATGAAAAAAAACCATGATGATGATTGCGATGAATAGCCGTTATATATTTAAGAAAATAAACAATTAATTTCACATTTTTCTGTATAATTTAATTGGTGTGCATTTATTTATATACAACATGGGCTGATAAATTCCGGAACTAATAATGAAAACGCATTTTTTTTTTTTTTTTTTTTGGCCAAAATCTCTTTTATTCTTCAACATACATTCCTTTTAGCTCGATACATCGAGTCCAGCGATCTTTCAACATTTTGACAGCCTTTTTATAATAATCGGTGTCTAAGTCCTCAAAATAAGCATTTGTTTCAGTAATGATTTCTTTATTCGAATAAAATCTCCTTCCCTGGAGCCATTTATTCAAGTTTGAAAAGAGATAGTAGTCGCTTGGAGACAAATCTGGAGAATACGGTGTATGCGGAAGCAATTCATAGCCCAAATCTTCACATTTGGTCTTCATGTGGGTGTGGGACGGTTCATTATCAAAATGAAAAATTGGTTTTTTCTTCGCTAAATGTGGTCGTTTTTTCTTTAATTCGATATCCAGTCGATCCAATTCAGTTACATAGTATTCGTCGGTTATTTTCTGACCTTTTTCTAGGTAATCAATCATAATTATGCCATGTGCATCCCAAAAAACTCGGGCCATAACATTTCCAGCAGATTGTTGAATTTTTGAACGCTTTGAATGACTTTCACCATTTTCCAACCACTCTGCCTCTGACTGTCCATTTGATTCCGGAGTATAGTGATGAATACATGTTTTATCCATTGTTATGAAACGATTCAAAAATTCACGAGAATTGCGCTGAAACTTTGCCAAACACAGCTTAGAATCAATCAAACGTTGATCTTTTTGTTGTTCAGTCAACAAACGCGGCACCCATTTTGCATACAGTTTTCTCATACCTAAATGATGTTGCATTATATAGCATACCCGCTCTTTTGACATGTTCATGGACTTAGCTATCTCAATCAATTTTAATTTGGGTTCGTTCAACACCATACAATGAATTTTTTGAATATTTTCTGGTGTAGTCACCTCAATTGGCCTTCCCGAACGTTCAGCATCATCAGTGCTTGTACGACCACATTTGAATTCACTAAACCATCGGCAAATAGTTGTTTTTGACGGGGCAGATGTGCCATAACACTTTTCAAGCCATTGCTTCGTTTGAACGGTATTTTTTTTCATCAAAAAACAATGTTTGATGAGCACACGAAATTCTTTTTGATCCATATTTTTCAAAAAAAAAAAAAAAAAAAAAAGAAAAAATAACAAAAGTAGCGTCACTCGTGAAAAACAAAACAAAATCTAAACACACACACTAAAAACTAAGGTTAAGAATTTTTATTCATGTGACTATAAATGTTAAATCTATACCGAAGTTCTACTAAAAAAAATTGAAAAAAAAAATTTTGGTTATGTTGCTTTTACATTTGTATGAGTAAAAATTCTGTTTTTGATTGAATTCACTGTCATAGTAGCAGAACCATTTATCAGATTTGACAATTACAGTCACATCTACAAAAAATCAAGTACTAGATTTTGTGTGTGCATAAATGAAATTTCACACATAAACTTTTGAAGGTTGGTACTTTCGAAAAAAATTATATGAGAAATTGGTTTGTATCACTATCTCGTGTCGAGTCCCGAGAATTATCAGCCCATGTAGTAAGCGCATTTAAGATAGATAAATAACAAAATTTTATATATCGCAAATTTTAATCATAGTAGGATGTTTTTCTTATAACTAATAGCTGATTTTACTTTTCAAAAACATTTGGTTTTATTATATTTTCAGCGATGTATTTCATATTGATCAAATTAAAGCATTTTTTTTTTTTTTTTTTTTTTGTAATTACAAAGATTTTGAACGTAAGTATTCTCTTTTCATTGACCGCATACTGATAAAAGTGCCATCTGAAATCGAAAATATTCTTTGCCAATACAGCTAATGATCAGCTGTCAAACGGTAAATACGACTTTGCCGCTGCTTTCAAATCTATCAAAAACATATACAACGTATAGAGAATTGAATGAGAATCGTTATGCAGAATTTGATTTATGAAGTACAATTTATTTTTATTGAATACAAATATTTTTGGCAACAATTTTATCATAAATACCGTACGAATTTCACCATTAATTTTTCCATAATTATAAAAAAATGTTTGTATTGAAATATTGGATAAATTTTTTTTTTTTTTTTTACTGAAATTGCATTGTGTGTCCGTGTAAATTTCTTAGACGAAGAAAGTGCAATGCCATACTTATTGTAATAGAAATCGAAATATACATTTTAATAAAGATTATTCAGAGGAATCCTTATCCATTTTTGGCCAAAACCCTTCTTGGCTTGCCAGTGTCAGAACTTAATGATTCAATTGAGCCAAAAACAGCAAAAATAATTAAAAATATCATTATGGTATAAAAAAAAACGTTAGATGTATTGAATTTTAAATTTAAACACTGTGTGTGGTTAATTATTTTTTACAAAAAAATAACTGAGAGCTGAATTTATTTCAACAAAAGTGTGTGCATTAATGCACAAAGCAATTGCTTATATTTTTTTTTTTACCAATTTCATTCAATTTGAATGAAAAAAAAAAAAAATAAATAAATAAATTCAACTCAGTTCTACGATTTCAACGCAATGTTGATTACGATTTTATTGATTTCGATTGGATTAACTGAAAAATGAAATAAAATTCTGAATCATATACTGATAAAAGTGCCATCTGCAATTGAAAATATTTGAAAAATACGAAAATCGTAAACAAATTTTTCGTCAAACAAAATACCAAAAAGTTTGAAATTTTTAATGAAATTTCATCAAATTTAAATGCATCAAAATAAAATATCATAAATAATTAAAAATTCAAAAACAAAAATATGCAATTGCACTGATTTTGCAATACAGTATATAACATTTGTTTAAAATGTATAAACAAAACATTCGAATCAATAATCAAAACAATCATCATAATGCGGCATCTACAGTGTAAATGTTGTATATTTTATTTGGCGCCTTTGCTACAACAGCCAATGATCAGCTGTCAAAACGTTGAATGCCGCTCTGAGTTTTTTTTTTTTTTTGCTGCTGCTGCTGCTTTTAAATCTATCAAGAACACATACAACGCATAGAGAAGTGAACGTGAAGCGCTAAGCAAAATTGATATACGAGGCAAGGAAAAAAAAAATTTTTTCCTTCAAATTTCATGGATACTGAACGATTTGGAAACGATTTTATTATAATTGCCATACGAATTTGGGCATCAAATTTTCCATAATAAAAAAAAATTTTATGCTAAATAAATTGTTATAATTTTTATAAAAATTACATTGTGTGTACAAGTAAATTTTATCGATTAAATTGTGACTTGACGGTGAATAGTTTGATCTTAAAAATCGCCATTTTGACTCTCATCAGTGTTTGGGTATTGCATGAATTTCTTTTGATTTTTAATCAATTAAAATGTTATTGATGAAATTGATTTATGTATTTTTGAATAATTTTAACATTGATTTGAATGAAATGTGTTGTTTTGTAAAAAAAATTTATTCAATAAAATCATAAAATCATCGACATTTTCATGTGTTAGCTACAAAAAAAAATAAAATGATATTGGTCATGATAGTGTCATGAAATTTAATTTTTCTGTTGAATGAATCAAAGTGAAAAAAAAAGAACTGTTGAGCATCATATCCGTTGATATTGAAAAATAACTGGCTGACAAAAGAGGAAAGAAAAAAAAAAGAATAAAAATATTACAAATTCTTCAATGGACACAGTGTGCGAAATAATTGAAAAAATTCATTTGATTTTGATAATGTCATAGAATACATTGAATAAAATCAAATGCAATCATTCATTCTTTATTGAGAAGAAGAACATTTTTAATGACATAAATTTTTAGCGAACACTTCGAAAAACCGGTTGAACAAATTGTTTACACTTTTTCGGAATTTGCGATTTTTTTGATTTTTTTCGGAAAAAGAAAAGAAAAAATTGCAACAAATCAAGTTAATTGTGGATTTTATCTTCGGTCTTTTTTTTATTTCTCGCAATCAGATCGAATCACACTTGTTACTGAACACCATTTACAATGGCACAATCAAATAATGCCGTCAATCTTCTATTCCACGATGCAAATGGTAAGTACGAAGAATGCTGTTAATCTTCAATTAAACACAATTTTTGTGTCCATATAAATTGATTCGTCATTTTATGTGGTCAAAGTGTAATAATTAACGCGGTCGTATTTGTATTAGGGAAAAGTAATAATTTAGTATGGAAATTTATTCAGTCAAGTGACAATCAGATTTGGCCGGCTATTGAACTATCGAATAAAATTGGAATTGAAATTCATAGAAAAGTTTTTTTGTTTTTTTTTGTTTTTTTTTTTTTTTTTTTTTATTTCAAGAACATTTTGCCGCCTTCTTCATTTCAAAACATTTAAATGCCCATTGAAATTGGTTGTTTTAATTTCGATTTGTTTGCCGCTTTTTTGTTCATTTTCATGACACTTCGCATTGAATATAGTTCAAGTGAACAGGAAGTATTGTTGTATTCGCTTTTAACTACGCATATTTCGATTTCGATTCAATTGAAAAATTGAAGAAAAAAAAAAAAAATCCCCCCTCGATTACATTTCAATTTCCGAAACATTTCTAACTTGAATATTATCTGTGACATTTATCGAATTCAATGAGTTCGTGTTAATGATACGCGAACAAGTTTATTAAAGAATTGATTGTCTCGTAGACACTGTCTACTAGACAGTTTCAAGATAATGCAATTTATATTTTTCATTGTTTTTTTTTTCTTCATCGTTGTCAATCCTTGTTTCTTTTTTTGAAAATTTCAACCGATTTTAATCTCTCTAATAGAGTCTCTATTTAACTCTCTTTCCCTTTCTAGCTCTCTTTCATTCTCATTATTATTCTCATTTTCACTCTCTCTGTCTCTTCCTCTCTCTTTCTCTTTCTCTTCCTCTCTCTCTCTCTCTCTCTCTCTCTCTCTCTCTCTCTCTCGCTGCTTCTAGTGTTCACACTCGTTTTGTAAAATGTTAACATGGCTTTAACGAAAATCATGCGCTAAAACTATTTGAATCATTGTCAATGTATGAAATTGATGCATTTTACAATGCGGCATTTGGTTCTTGTGATTTTTTTGTTTTTCGTTTTTTTTTTTGTTTTTCGTTTCTTTTTCATGTAATTGCTTTTGCACTCAATTAAGCACTTAAGCGTTCGATGTATAACATGTTTAGATTAGATGTCATAAAAGAAAAACAAAAACAAAAAGATTTTTATTTTGATTAATCATATTTATATTTGAATTAGATCAATTGCTAGTCATTTTACATGTGAAATGAATGCTTCAACAAACATCGACTAATTGCGACACAACAATCAAACTAGATTCCAAAAATAGACCATAGCATAGTGGTTCTTGTAAAAAGGAAATATTTATAATAAGAATGAAGAATACAAATTACAAATTACATACAATTACACTGCTTATTACAAATATTTTATTGTTGAAAGAGAGAGAGAGAGAGAAAGAGAAAGAGAAAGAGAAAGAGAAAGAGAAAGAGAGAATAAATTGAAAGAAACGTGTCCTTCCCTAATAAAACATCTGTTCGCTCAACGTCGATGTTGCATGTGCCAGTTCAGTTTACGCATAATAACAATTCCGATTTTGAAAACAGCGCCCATCTTCTTCTTCTTCTTCTTCTTCTTCTTCTTCTTGGTTTAACACACAAACAAACAAATCAACAAACTGAAATTGTCTGGCACATTTTTTGTTTGCATGTAAATGAAAGTGAATGTGTTGTTTTGTTTTTATTTTATTTTTTTTTTTCTCTTTCGAGAGCAGCCTTTATTTATCAAATTTTTATTTCTTTTCATATGAAAATGATTCTTATTCAAAATGTCTACACAAAAAGAAGACTTTATTCCAATGTGTTCAAAAGGCTATGCAATATTTCGATTATGCGGATACTATTGTTCGTTTAATATTCCAGATAATACTTAAACAAACAAATAGAATACTAAATTTCGACTGTTCACTTGTATGCGTAATATATCTTGGATCATTGTGTATATATATAGTATCACCATTGACAAAATATCTCATAACCGATTATATATTTCACGGACACATTACATATTATAATACATGGGAAATGTGTTGACAATTTTTTTTTTCTTCAACTGCAATTCGGTTTTCATTGAATTCTTCCAATTTTTTTCATCAAGTCGTCAAACAATTTCATTGTTCGATCTTTTTTTTTTTTTTAAAAAAATATGACACATTTTATTCCATCGATTGAATTTTATTGTTGTCGTGTAAAGCTTTCTCATGCTTGTGAATAAAATCAGATTTGGTTGAAACAAGTCTTAGAATGTGTTACACAATCAATTTAATTGATGACAGCATCAAAATAATTCAATTTGCTTGATCAATTTGTATTTTGCTTGGAGATGTTATTATGCGCCGAGCCATGATGAAAATGTTCAATAAATCTATTAACACCAGTTAGATCGTTTTGATATGCATTGAGAACGAATGCATTTCCTTGAATTAGAAAAAAAAAACTGCATCTGATGAAAACGATAGACCGTATCTTATGGCAATTTGCATATTTGGCTCAATGCATTGATGTCCTTCAATGACAATCAATTAAAAATTCCGAAGCAACAATATTTGTTGAGCATGAATTTTTGCAGTTTTTCTAAGTTCATTATTCCATTTCCTTGAATTACATCTCTCCAAATTAAATGTTAAATTTCGTGGAAAATTCCTTTTGCGAGAAATAAAAAAAACTCTCAGCATGATATGAAAACAAAACAAAAACTGTGCGTTGTCAATGTGAATTTATTTCAAGCAAGCACACATTGCATGTTTGTTTATTGAAATATTTCGAGTGCTTCGTTAGTGAAGAGTTTTAGTTATTTAGGGAAGAACTTGTACCTAGAATGAGAGAGACAGAGAGGTAGAGAGAGAGAGAGAGAGAGAAAGAGAGTGTGAGAGAGAATTAGGGGAAAGTTTTTGATATCATTCAAAGAATAAAGTCTATTTCAACTTATTGCTTTGCTTTGCTATTCAAATATTCATGCATTTATTTAATGCCGATTGCAATAGCATTTTATTGCGTATTCTATTATTTTTTTATTTTTTGTTATTCTTTCGATGGTTTTTTTCCCATTCGTTCTTCATAAAAGTCATCTGGAAAGGCCCGCGTTTTTTAGAGACGACTTGAATTGGCCATTACGTAGTGTTGCGATGCGTGCAGATGGTGTTCAATGTTATATATTTAACATTGCCGTCTTTTCTTTTCTTTAGCTTTTCTTCTTACTCTCTTCGAATGTCGTTCAATGTGTGTTTAGCATGCACACAAACGCACAAGGAATAAATACGCGTGCATTTTCTCTCTTTATCTCTCTCTTTTTTCTTCTCTTTCTTCTCTTTCTCTCTCTTTCCCTCTCTATCCCTCTTCTCCTCAGTCTCAATCTTTTCTTTTATTTTTTATTCAGTTATTGTGCTGAGGGCATGCACAATTGAAATTTGTTGTTGAATTTCTTGTTGCTAGTGTGATTCAGGTAGTGCATTCAATTTAATGCTATGGTGGTGTGCGCAGATGTTTTTTTTAGGACGCGGTCGTTTTTATTTCTCTCTCTCTCCCTCTCTCCCTCTCTCTCTCTCCCTCTCTCTCTTTATCTCTTTTTCTTTTCATTGACCACTATACATATATTTTTCACACTGCATACAATGGCCGATTTGGTTTTTCAATCAAATTTATTCCAGCATACATTCATCATACACATGTATTCATCTTCAATTGATCTTGTTGCATGTACGAATATTTTTTTTTTTTTTTTTCTTCGTAATCGAAATTTTTCTTACAAATATTAAAATTTGTCACAATCATTTTGACAAAGGATCAATTTCCATAATTAATCGGTTTCGTAATATAAATCGTCGTTCTCAAAGTACATCCATGTGCCTGTGTATTTAATACAAATACAAAATTTAAAAAAAAAAAAAAACTGTTTTTTCTTTTCGTTTTCACAGGACAACAACAAATTATTAAAATCCTGCCAAATAGCTCAGGCCAACAATTGAAGGCAATATCGAAGCATTCACTTCGCACGAATGATACGAAAGTTGTTGCACAGGTAATTTTTATTCGCAAATGCAAACATAGCAATTTTCATAATAACAAAATGGGGGCTAAACAATAATTAAAATGCTTTAGCTTATGCTTTGGCTTCGGGAATGAAAAAAAAATAAAAACGATTTAAAAAAAAAAGAAAAAAGGGGGGGATCATTTTCTTGTGATCAGAAATTGATGTTAAAGCATGTTTATAAAAATGAACGAACATTAAATTTATGTGTAATTACAGCGATCGATAGGCATGTCATCTTCATCACAATCGTCCACATCAAATCGTATAGTATCATCGACACCGACACGGGCAAGCATTAAAGTAACGCCACAGCAAATGGTAAATCGCGATTATAGATTACATTAATTAAACACATCTTGTTCACTTATTGACTATTTTTTTTTTTTAAATCAAATTCAAACATTTTCCCATTCAATTATGTTTTACATTTTTTTTTTTTTTTTATCAAATGAAAAAGAAGAAAAAAAAAAATGTAAACCACATGATTCAATGCAAATAAATATAGAGATAAATTATAATCTGTTTGGTGTTGATGTTGTTGTTGTTTTTCAGTCGGCACTCAAATTAGCAACTCAAGGTCAAAACTCACGCATCGTACAAATCGGAAATGATTCAGGTTCACATACAAACCACACAAAAACGAACATTTTGAATAATTCACATGGCATTAAAAAAGAAACGTAAGCAAAATCACAATGACAAATACAAATTTTATATTGAATTTTAATACAAATATTTATTAAGAATATGAAATAGAGAATAACAATATCATTTCAATTCATTTAATATTTTATCATTAAAATGATAAAACAGTCAATCAACAGTACAAAGCTTTATGCGACGCCGAAGGAATGCCGATCGCAGTGGCAAAGGATTACGTCATTTTTCAATGAAAGTTTGTAAAAAAGTCGAAGAAAAAGGCACCACCACTTACAATGAAGTGGCTGATGAACTGGTCGAAGAGGTATGTTTAATTACAATTTTGATTTTATAGAATATTCAATGAATTCGATTCAAACATAAGATTTTATATTTTTGAAAAAACAAAAACATGATTTGCATTGAATGAAATAATTGAAATATTCACTTTCATTTCTATAGGAGGCAAATGGTCAACCATTAGATTCATCTAATTATGATCAAAAAAATATTCGACGTCGTGTATATGATGCTCTAAATGTTCTTATGGCAATGAATATTATTTCAAAGGATAAAAAAGAAATTCGTTGGATCGGTTTGCCCACAAATTCGGCACAAGTAAGTTAAATAATTTTAAAATTAATTAGTATTATATGCTTAAAATGATAATTCTATTTTGTATGAATTTTAACATATATTTTTTTCGTTATATTAATTAGCAATGTAGTGCCTTAGAAGCTGAAATGGAGATGCGACGAGAGCGCATTGAAACAAAACAACAACAATTGCGTGAGCTTATTTTACAACAGGTTTCGTTTAAAAGCTTGGTTACACGTAACAAGGAAGCTGAAGAGCGTGGCCTTGTACCAGCACAAAATTCAGCCATTCAATTGCCTTTTATTACCGTCAACACACACAAAAAAACAAAAATCAATTGCAGCATATCCGATGACAAGTAAATTGCATTTTTTTCCTAATTTTTTTTTTTTTTTAGATTTCTCTCTCTCTCTCTCTCTCTCTCTCTCTCTCTCTCTCTCTCTCTCTCTCTCTCTTAGAAGTGCTGTTTTCCTAGAGCAACGATCTCAATCGTTGACGATTTTTTTTTTTTGGTTTTCAGTATAATCTAGAAAAACACCTCGTCAACGAACTGCAATGTTATTTGATTGCGATTAAAATCGTTAATCTTAACGATCTCAGTGACGATTAAAATCATCAACGATTGAGATCGTCGCTCTTGGAAAACTACCCTTTTCTCTCTCTCTCTCTCTCTCTCTCTCTCTCTCTCTCTCTCTCTCCCTCCCTCTATCTCTCGCTCTCTCTCTCTCACTCTCACACTCTCACACTCTCACACACACACACACTACTTAAATGAATATTTTTTGCCAAATTGCCACAAAACAAATAATGTAATTGAATATGAAAAATAATTGCGTATTATGAATTTTCAGATCCGAGTATTTCTTTTCATTCGATGACAAATTCGATATTCATGATGATATTGAAATTTTAAAACGAATGGGATTGTTATTGGGTAAGGTTTTTTTTTTATCATTTTAGTCTTCTTTCTAATTAAAAATTATTGTTCATTTGACGATGAAGCAACATTTACAATAATTAGAAATAAAATGCGCTGGAAATGAGACGGAATCATTGATATGTAATCAATATTAAATGAATTTCTTTGTTTTTCTTTTTCTTTTTTAAATATTTTGTTTAGGTTTAGACAAAGGCGAATGCACTTATGACGATATTCAACGTGCAAAAGAAATGGTACCGAAATCATTTCAACGATATATTGAATGTGAGTGAAAGTATTTTCAATGAAAATGAGAAAAAAAAAAAAAAAAAACAAAAAAATTCTAACGTTTTTGTTTCTTGTCATTTTTATAGTGTACGGTAATGGTAAAGACATTGAATTAGATTCATCGTTGGAGGGTGGAATTAAATCTGAAGCATACGACACAATGTACGATGATGACGAAAACTATTCGGAAAATAGCAATTTGGATTAAAATTCAAATAATGTCTGAAGAGTTATTTTTTTTATATATATATAATAAATTTAGAAGAAAAAAATGCGTTTAACAAAAACAAACAAACAAAAAATGAATGAAAAAGAACAATTGAACTACAAGAATAAACACAAAATGAAGATAAAGAAGAAAAAGAAGAAAATAAAAAAAGAAAACGCAGTCGAATTGCATTAAATTTTTCAGCGTGTCATGTTCGTAGTGAGTAAGACAATTGAAATGAAATACAAACATGAAATGGACGCAACTCTTTGTTTCAAGGAAATGGATTAAAATGTGAAAGTAAAACAAAAAAAAAAAAAGAAAATAAATGATCACAACAACATCAACCAAGAATATAGTTTTTAAGCATTTAGCTTTTAAGTGAACTGGGAGAAAAACAACAAGTAAGAGGCGTGAATAAAACACATTTTATGTTTTACTCTGAACGAACCATGATTATTTAGAACAGTCAAATCCTAAAATGAATTAAATATTGTTTTGCATAGAAATCAATCAAATATTTCTGCGAATTATTATTATTTTTTTTTTTTTTCAAATTGTTGTGTTAATACACTTTTAATATTTTATTTCTAATCACACATTCATTAACATTCACAAATACACACAAAACACATACAAACAAATAAACAAATTCAAACAAAAAAAAAAGAAAAAAAAAACTCTCACATTTAGACTGCATATTATTCATGATCATTATGATGTGTATGAATTATAAAGAAAAAAATCGAAATTATAAGGAAAAAACCAATGAAAATGAGAGAGAAGAGAGAGAGAGAGAGAGAGAGAGAGAGAGAGAGAGTGAGAGAGAAGAGAGAGAGAAAGAGAGGCATTCAGCGACCTTTCTATCCAATGTGTCACTTTAAGTCATTTTACATCCTAAAAACCAACTATTGACTATACAAATAAGGTTTTACGATTTTTTCATGAAATTAAAGACGTTCAATTATCCAGAAAATGAAAGATAATTCATTCAAAGTGTTGTCCATTTGAAAGTACAACTTTTTTCCATCGTTTTCCTTGCTTTTGAATGTATCCGGCTGTTTTTAAACGTATTGAAATGGCTTGTTGAGTTACTCCCAATGATAATGCGAGTTCTTTTTGAGTTTGACAGCAATCTTCATCGAGTATTGCCTCAAATTCTTCATCTTCGACATTTTTCGGCTGTCCAGGATGTTCTTTATCTTCAACGGAGAAATGATCACCACTTTTGAAATGATTAAACCATTTGTGGCATTGTGCTTTCGATAGAGCATGTTTGCCATAGGTTTCCACAAGCAAACGATGACTTTCAGCTGCACTTTTCTTTGCAAAAAAGTAGTGCAACAAAACTTCCCGCAAATGTTGTTTTTTTCGACAATTTCCGAAACCTTCCATCCTTGAAAAAAAATATGATGCGCAAAAAACAAACTTTTTGTTTGACTGATTTTAACAGCTACTGAATAGCCCTTTTCAAATGATGTATATGTCATTGATAGACACAATGTATCTAAGGGGAAAGAACTATTTGCGTATTTACAAGCATTTTCTGCTATTTGCACAAAGTTTGTTGTTGTTTTTTTCACGTTGCTTCATCTTATCCGTAGCAAGAACAAATAACAGTGTAAATACGCACATACTTATTGGCATTCATTTGCAGTATTTGCACCATTTGTTTCAGTTCTTTTCCCTTAGCAATGTATAAGCAAGTGGAGACATGTGTTAACAAAAGTCACGTTTTTAAGTTGTACCTCCAATAATCACGAAAATAATAAAATCTCAAGTATTGTTAAATAGAAGTGTTTTATGTATTTTCAGTAAAACTATTTGTGTGTTGAGCCAAATAGATAAAAATGATGATGATGATGATGATGATGATTTTTGTAGTTTCAATGTACGCAGAAAAACGCACAAAGATTTCAAATGGCTGTTCCGACCATTTTTAGTTAAAAAAAAGAAAAATAAAAATGAAAACAAATGAACTTTCTCAATATTTTTAAAATTGAATAAATGAATGTGACAGAAACGAACTTCAAATCATTTATTAATTACAATTTACATTTAAAGCAGGACTTAATGAATTCATAACATTTTTGGTATTTTTCATTTTTGACAAAAAATGAAATCTGTTGGATATTTGTGATACGGAAAGTCAAAAGTAAAAGCATGAGCACTTGATTTAATAGTTTTCAAATGGCGGAAAGTGAAAGTGCCTGTTTCTTGCATAAAATACAAGTGACATTTCTGTTTTTTGTACATTTGATAATGAATCATTTTAGTGAAAAAAAAAAAACAATTTTCTTTCATTTACCAAAAAAAAATCTTCATGTCACACGCTTTAATTAACGCCATTGATGTTTTAAATTTAAAATCCTTTTGAAACCAAAAATTTAGACGAAAGAAAAAATCAAATTCGAAAATAATTCTAAATGAAATTCTATAGTTAGTACAGAAGAGTTTTTGTAATTTTTTTTTTTTTTTTTTTTTTTTTCAAGTTATGCATATGGAATCAGATGTATATTTTGAAAAGCAGCAAATTCTAGAACAATACAAATGTATCAATTTACATGGATGTTGATCGGACATGCAATCTATTCATTGTACAATGATGTCTTTTCTTTTTAATTTCTTTTCGATTACTATCAACGTGCTAATGATATGAACGATGACATAACGTATGATATGTCCATTTTTTCACATCTACGTCCTACACACAGATAAATCAAAAGCAACAATTCCCTTTTGAACAGGCAAATAAACAATAAGTATTGTCATTCACATAAACATATAGTATCGTGATAAGGATTTGATGCGAAGTCAGAAAACTTAAAATTAAATGAAATTTTTCAACATTCATTCAACAATGGATACGATTTATATGGATCAAATTACCGTTTACCGTTTGATTATTGTTTTTCTCTTCTCCTTTTTAAAATCGTTTTTTTTATTTTTCTTTATATCGTTAGATGAACAACAAGTGCTTGGATTGACTAATAATGAACAACTCTTGAGATAAAGAGCCAAATAAAATGTTATTTTAGAATCAAAACCATCGTTTATGTTTTATTTCAAATTGTTTTTATTCCACATTTGACGTATATATGCATTTATTTCATTTGATTGATAGTCGAGAAACAAATATGATGATGATGCCTTTTTTCAATTTAGCTAGATGCAGCTGTCTCTTCATCTTCATCACACAAATCTTCGAAATCTGTGAAAATGAATTTATTTGTGATAAAATGAAAATTCAAATTTGTTATTAAAACCACGAAATTTTTGCATTTTTTTTTCCATTCTTTTCAATTTTAGCAATTTTTTTTTTTTTCGCAACAACAATAAAAATAATTTGAAAATTACTTTTTAAAAAATAAAAGCAATTTGTCATACCGTTGAAAAAATCCGAATGAACGTCTTTTTCATTTGCAGCCAAATCCATTAGCAATCCACTCGATCCACCAGCCTATTGCAAAAAAAAAAAAAAAAAAAAAAAAAATATGAATAATTTGAAATATAAAATGAAACCAACATGATTAATATGAAATTCAACACATGAAATGTATCAACTCAATTATTTTACATACTTCATCGAATTCCATAAATGGGCCAGCACCTTCTGGAAACATTTCGTCAGCAACAAGCGTTGGTTTCATATTTGCGTTAGAAAAGTTTATGCAAATTTCTTTATATGCTTATTACTTTTATGAAGAGAATAATCACTTTTTGACAATTAATATAACAAATTGATATTTCTTTGTATGTTGTTTGTGGTAAGAAAACTCTTATTATGTTCGAATTGAATTTTTTGCCTAATGTGTGTGTGTGTGTGTGTATTTTGACAGTTTATGACAACAAAATAAAAACGCATTTGTTTTTCTCTTGCGCGCTCAATTCAAATGTCAAAACATTCAAAGTGTCTGTTGTCTACGATATAATGAGAAATGAAACACAATCAAAATGATGAAATTTCTATTTTAAATTATCAATTTGTTCCCATTAAATGCAAAGACAAATATTCTGTTTTTTTTTTTCGGTTTTTGTTTCAAAAATATAGTTTCATCAATTCATAAAAAAAAAAAAAATTTAAGAATGTTTTGTTGAAAATTCAAAGTTAAAATTTTTTTTTATTGCTGTTTTTTTTTTTTTTTTTTTTTTTGTATACACGTTGACTTGAAAGCTTATACTGTCAAACATAAAAATTGCCACGTTTGTCGCTGTAATCGGCAAACTGAATTTTATAAAAATCAAAACAAAATAATGGAATTTTGTTTTTTTCAATCAGTCAACGAATTGAAAATGATTTTTTTGTTTTGTTTTGTTTTTTTTTTTTTTTATAAAATTTTGTAAAAGAAAAATTAAATAAAGAAATTTTAAAAATTTCTCAAAATCGAAAACAAGACGAAAACATCGACAATTCAATTTAATATAATATTTAATGAATTGCCATCTGGCCATCTCTAGATGAATGATGAATCTGTCAATGTCGGAAAATATTGGTGAATATTTGCGTTTCATTCTTCATATAAAGTGTATAAAATCCAATACACATTCATCAAACGCACGCTCACTTGCAATGCAATGACTGAAACGAATATATGTATATATATATATATGTGTAATATAATTCATACGCACACAATTGTAAATTATTCAACCAATGAATACAAGCCTTTAACAAAACTCGAACACACGAGTAAAAAAGGAAGGAAAGAAAGAAAGAAAGAAAGAAAAAACTGTATGAGAAAAATAGATTTTTTTTTTTCAGGTTTTTTTTTTTCTTCTCTTCATTTCACTCATACATTCATATTAGCAAACGCAAAATAAATGTACACACCATCGAAGACCGAAAGAAGAAGAGGCAATACAAAAAAAAAAATTGTGCAAAATGTCGTAAACTTCTGAATGGTACACCAAATATCGAATAGCGAAAAGCAAAGCAAACAATCAAGAAAGAGACGAATACAAAATACAGTGAGAAAAGAAAGAGGAAAAAAAAAAGATTGTTTCAATTTTGTTTTTTTTTTTTTTTTGTTTTTCGGAAAAATTCTTACATACTTTAGAAAATGTGAAGCGAGTTAAAAAAACAAAAGAAAACAAGAAGATCAATCGAATAGAATAAAAATAAATTTTTCAACTGTGAATTAAAATTTTTGTTTCATGTTATAAATAAAAGGAAAAAAAAAAAAAAAGAAGAAACGAAACACAACAAAAAAAAAGTGTATTGTGTGTATACTTTGGTTGAAATGTGAACTTAAAGTGCTTGCTTGTGAGTTTTGCTGTTGAATGTAAGAAAAGAGAGAGAGGCAGAGAGAGAGAGAGAGAGAAAGAGAAGCAAAAAAAAAAGAAATATGAGAAGAATTAAAAGGACTTTTTTCTCATTTGTGTCAATTGTTTGATAATGTATGCGGTATTATTTAGTTGGAATAAATTTTTTTTTTTGTCAAATGATCTAAATGCATTACAGTAAATTGTGTGTTGTTCATCAAAAAATGTGTTAAATGTTTTTAAACGAAAATATGCTATTGCAGATGGAAAATATTGACAATTTCTTATAAAATACATCGTTGTACGTGCGTTTTCTGTGTGTGTGTGTTTTGTAATAAATTTTTTTTTTTTGTTCGTTCTCAAAATTTCCAAGTTTTTTTTTCATTTATCTGGTGTTTTAAATTGAAAAAAAAAAAAGAGAAGAAACCAAAAAGGAATAGCATTTTTACACAATTTCATGTTAATATGAAAAGCAAAGGAACAACAACCAACACAACAATCACAAAAGCAATACATACTATTTGGAATTTACATTATCGTGTGTGAAGGTTTAAGGTGCAGTTCAGTGTGTTTGATTCAAATGTTAGTGAAATTACAATATTTCAATAATTTTTCGATTGTTTGTTTGTTTGTTTTTTTTTTTCTGTTTTGTTATTCTTCTTGTCTTTTTCTCTATCTATTAATCAAATTTTCATGTTCATATTTGTATATGCGAGATATGATGCACATGGTGTTCAATTGGAAATAGTTCGATGTTCAATTGGTCATTATTGTGTGTTTGCCTATTGAATGTGGCAACATTTAATGTTGAAAGGCAATATAAAATGACGTCGAAACAAACAAACAAGCCACAACAACAACAACAACAACAACAATAACCAAAACCAAAACCAACAACATAAAATGCAATAAAATATTCTAATGAGGAAGGTGTTTTATGGGTTAGAAGCGTACACAAAACGACTGGCTGAATGAATCTTAAATTATTTGGTGTTTATTTTTTGTTTTTGGTTTTGGTTTTTTTTTTTTTCATTTTCTTTTGTTGTTGTTGTTGTTGTTGTTGTTTGTTTGACGCACTGCAATTCCCATGCATTTCAATACCGCAACAATTTTACAACAACCGATTGTGTTCAATGGAGATTCGATCGATGAAAATGTTTGATTCAATTGTGCGTGTTTCAAATAAACAAAAGACTTTTTACATTTGTTCAATCATAAACATGAAATTTAAAAGTTAAAAAAATTAATTGATTGGCCTTGAATATAACATAAATTGTTGATCTTGTCCAAAAATCACAATCAAAATGAGGAAAAACAGCATAAATGTTCAATAACATGCATATTGTGTCGGCTAAAGAAATGGAAAGTTTGTTATTATTCTTGTTTGGCATTCCATGCATTCAAGCTATCTTCTAATTAATCGACATTTTTATTTCTTTTGTGCATTCATTTTATTTTGAGTCAAATTTTTCTTTCTATCTCTCTCTCTCTCTCTCTCTCTCTCGCTCTCTCTCTCTCTCTCTCTATCTCAACCAAATACATCTTTACAATTTAAAATGCATCAATCATCGAAATGTGTATAGCATCGTTTACGCTTCAGAATACAAACATAAAATACACAGACATACACATACAGACACATATTTAGTTAGTGGACACAATCGTGTGCATTTGAAATCGAGCAACAATAGAGTTAGACAGAAGAGAGTATGGAGAAAACGGAAGCAAATCAAATATGTTAATGCCTTTTTTTTTTTTTTTTTTTTTTTGTAGAAAAAGAAAAGGAAAAAAATGAGCTAAAAATTGAGTAATAACGAGTCGAAAAAATTTGAGTAAGAAACAACTCAGATAAAAAAAACCACAAGAACTATAGTAACAAAGAATATTATTTATGATCTGTGACCAAAATTTGATGATATTTTCGACCATTTCTCGGAGAAAATTTTCTCTCGTATATGAGAGAGAGAGAGACAGAGAGAGAGAGAGAGAGAGAGAAACTTCAAATAAAAAAAAATCCTCTTTGCCACTAGAGACACGAGCCAGATAATATTGAAAAACAAAAAATATTATTTTTGTTTTCATTAAACCGGCTCTTTTCCATATCATTTTTATTGCTCTGTTTTCATTCTCATTTCTTTCATCTATAGAGATGACCAAACGTGCTTCAATGCATTGCATTGCATTTACAAAATAAATGAAAGAAGAAAAAATTTCAAAAAAAAAAAAAAAAAAAACAACAACAACAAATTTGGTATGTTTGTATTTCATTATTCGGTTTGTGTTTGCTATTTTTCTTGTTGTTGGCTTTTTCAAAACGATATTCGATTGATAAAAATGATGAACATAAGCCGCCAATTTATATAATGGAATTCAATTCAATAATAAACGCCTCATGGTAATCATTTTAATATAGTTGTGACAATTCAATTAATGTGACAACTTAATTCCAATCACATTCATCCTTAACATCAATTCACAATTTTTTTTTTTTTTTTTGTTTTTTTTTTACCATGTGATGCCATTAAATTATTTAAGTTTAAAATTGTTTGATTCTATTATTCTCATTTTATTGAGGTTTATGTGAGTCATATGAATATTTCATTGTATTTCGATTTATCGTTTATTTTCAAGCCCATATACTACATATAATGATTGATGGATTTGATTTTAAAATGTGTTGTACAATCCAATTTTTAATGCAATGGATTTATATGTATTTTAAATGAAATACATTTGATATCAACAATGGGAATTAATTGCAAATTTGCCTACAAAAAACAAATGATGGCTGATTTTATTGTGTCATTGTAATAAATGAATAAAATACCGGCCATTGATATGAATAAAATAATTTAGAGAAAGTATCGCATTAATGGTAAATTTTCTAATTAATAAAAATAAGGCGCAGCCTACGTATGCAATATTCAATATGGATATTCCTACGCAATTTAAATGATGCCAGATAAAATCTATGTGTTGGATGAACATTGTTTACAGAAAATTGCAATCAAATTCAATTGAAATATGAACGATTCGTCATTTTGTGCTTTATTTTTTTAACAAAGAAATTCAAGAAAAATCTTTAACTTTAATTATGCATCTTTTTTTTTTGATGGCATAACTTGCCAATTAATTTAGTAAAAAAAAAAAAAAAAATTGAACAATTCACTTGAGCTAATTCACAAAAAAAAAATCGATTATTTTCTACCATATGCTCCTTTTTCAATGTTTTTTTTCCTTCGTAAAAGAAAAACAAATTGAAATTTTGTAAAAGAAAAAACAAAAGAATTGATTACAAATATTTACATAAAAAAAAATTCTTGTTTATTTTTATTATTAAACATTATTAAGTAAATTGTTGAATAATTTCTTATGAAGTTTATTGTTAATTTTCATTAATGTGTATAATTGATTGTGTGTTTTTTTATTAATAATTTTCAGAATTTGGATCGAATTAAAAATAAATACAACATGGAATGTGATGTCATACCGACATCACCACAAGATCCTCTGGGTCCAGATCCTCTTCCATTGTATTCACAATCATTAAATCCAACACTTACTGCTAATGCAGACGATGTAAATCCAATATCAAAAAGTAGGAACATTGCGACAACAAAAAGTCGAAAATTATTGAATATAAGATCATCAACATCATCACCATCGCCTGTTTCACATACAACAACCGTTACAGATTCAAATCTGTCTTATGAAAATGTATGTATTTTCGAAATTTCAAATTAATTTTATTTTTTTTTATCAATTTCATTCGCATATATGTGGTTGAATTTTTACAACAATGTTTTTTGGTTTTTTTTTTTTTTTTTTCATTTTATTCGATAGAAACAACAACATAAACTACCACAATTGAAAAAAGGTGAAGAACAACAAGCATCAACAATGCGTGAGGTATTAGCATCAATTCCTGGCTTTAGTATTAAACCGCGTCGTCGAACAAATAAAAAAATGTCAACAGCCGCACAAATTGAACAAACACGCGAAGGATGCATTGATTTAGAAACGCCTGACTCAATATTGGTCAGCTTCAATTTACGTGATCTATTGAATAAGGATACATTTAGCAAACTACCACCGCTTTATCAATATAAATTAGTTCAACTATTGCCGAATGTTGATCGTCCGGTGATTGATAACGAAACGGAAACCATAAGACTGAATTCGTCTAGTTTAACTAATGAATTTTTCACACGTGCATGCTTAGAATGGAAAGAACGTTTAGCTGACGGTGAATTTACGCCAGAAAATCAATTAAAATTACGTACCGAAGCTGAAAAAGAGAAAATTAAATTGGATCCATGGAAATTAAAGCATTTTGAACCAATTTGGGGTACAAAAATAACAAAAACAAAAATTACAAATCGTATTGGTTCAAATCGAAATGCATCACATAAAAGTACAATGTCAACAATAAAAACAAATAACAGTCCAATTAAAGAGACACAAGTGACAATAGTTGATAAACATGTTACAAATGATGGTAAAGTAAAACGAACATCATCATCATCATTATCATCATCATTATCATCGTCATCATCATCATCAACATCATTGTCATCATCAACAACAACATCGTCATCACAACCAACACAATCGGCACAATCGACTGTTAAAATACCAGAGATAAAAAATAAAAATGATCTTACACTACGATCTCGACCGGTAGCCAACTACCAAACTGTTCAACAAGCAACCTCCTCTGATCACAAACAAACCACATCGAATGAAAATACCGATCGGCCATCATTAAAAACGACCATCAGTTTTAAAGCGATACGCGATTCACAGCAGGTTTGTTATCAAAATATCTTCATTTTGATTCGAATGGAATTCAATTATGTTTGAATGTTTATCATAGAAAAAAAGAAAAAAACAAATCTTATTTAATTAAATTCCAAATTGATTTTTTTCAGCAATCGCAAGAAACTCCAATAGCATCCATTTCAAATAATTATACAACAAGCAGTGGTCGCATCGTAAAAAATCCAAACAATTATACGATTACTGGTACAAATACACATCAAACTCAAAAGCGAGTACGAATCGGTGCTGTGACACGTTCATTAATATCAACATCAACATCTGGATCAAATTCAACAAGTTCATTGAATGTTGTTGATAGTCACAGTCACAGTCAAGATAATGCTAAAATACCTGCGAATCCATTACAAAATATTAACAAAATTACAGCCGTTAAAGTGATTGGTCCAACGATCATGCCAATTACTACCAGTGAATCTGAACAATACACAAAAAAGGTAAACACGTACACTTTTTGCAATGATTTTCAAAATAAATTTCAATTTGAGAAAAAAAAAAAAAAAAAAAAAAAAAATTCAAGTAAATTCTTTTTTTTTTTTTTAAAAAAAAGTGGAAAAAAACTTTTTAACTAATTTAATTTAACTTTTTAACTAATGATTTTCATTTATTTAAACTACATAGAATGTGACAAAATCGATAACATTAGATGCATTATCAACTCGAACAAAAATAATTAAGGATAGTGATGAAAGTACGAGCGATCGAACAATATACAAAATAATAAATAAGCCATTTAATCGTAATGAAAGTGCATCATTATCGAATTATCCAGATATTGAAATTATACGAAGGGATGAGAATGCGGTTGGAAAATCAATACCACATGATATACCAGCTGATATTGAATTGATTCCAATGTCATCATCATCATCATCATCAAATCATACATCATCATTTGGAAAACGATCAGCAACACAATCATTTGGTTCTGAAAATGTTGCTAATAAATTGACCAAATTAAATGATTACACGGCACTAGTTTCAAGCAGTAATGAATCACCAAAAATTTCCAATGCTATCACAATGTCTGCTATCAATCTTAAAATGTTGCGTGATGCTCAACAACATCGACAACCCGTTGAAACTAGTATAAGCATTCATGCACACACTATGACAAATCCTGAATTTAATAGATCTGATAGAAGTGATAATTTAAAACATTCAATTTCCATTTCAACTATCAAAGCACCACCAATTGATTCAAGAGTTATTATCGATGATGCGGGTACAATAATGTACGTATTATGAGAAAATGCATTAAATGTTTATGTAAATATTTTCACAAAAAAAAATATTAATTAAAATTCATAATTTTTTTTTTTTTTTTTTTTTTTCATTTGGTTTTTTCAGAGATGATGATCAAGTTTTGATAACAACACATAATTCAATTGATGATAGTATGATTGATAACATTGAAGAAATAATCGAGGAAAATCCACGACATTCACCGTCTATAATTGTTATTTCGGTAAAATAAAATGTTTCAATTTGATTTTATTCGTTAGTTTGAACATATGAAAGTCTAAACAAAATAAAAAAAAAAAAAAAAAAAAAAAAAAAATTCATTATTTTAAATAGGATGATCGTGATGATCCGGATGGACCAATGGAAAAAGATGCTGGTGATTTAATCGAGGAAACAATAGAACAACATTCCGATCCCGTTTATGATTATCAATTGGATATTGATTGTAATGAAATGCCAATCACTATTGATGAACTGTCTATGGGTGTAAACAGTGGTAAAATTAAATTTGTGAAATTTTTTTATTTTTTTTTTTTTTTTTTTTTTGCAAAAAATAATAATTAATGTTATTGTTTCTTGCATAGCTCACAATGCCGACAATTTAGATTTACATTCAGAAGATATAAACCAATGCTTGATCAACAATCAAATCATTGAAACCAGTGCTAATGATGATGATAAACAATCAACGTCATCGCCTGAGGTAAGTTCATTCTTCAAAACAGCAAATGCTAATCTCACAGTTGGAGAATCTCATTATGGATAGAAATGCGAAAAAGAATGAGCGAAAAAAAAACAAAAAAGAAAAACGGAAAATTTGTTTAAAGAATTGGTGGAATTCTCAACAAAAGGATACTATTAGTTTTACAACTTTGAATTCATTATCAATGGAAATCAATTTATTTCAATGCAATTTCTTCTTTATTTTTCAGCATCATTGGGATTTTGACAATAAAGCAAGTACAAATATGCTCGACGCCGGTGTCGATGGTAATAATCTAAAGGCTGAGATTTCGCCTTTATGAATATAAATATTTAGTAGAAGATTTAGAATATTTATCTTTATTTAACACTTTTATTGTTTTTTCCTAGGTAATAATTTATTAATTGGCAGCAGTATGACAATTTGCGATGATAGCAGTGGTGATAATAGTGCCGATACAAATGTTGAAGAGCTTGAGCCAACGATTCAAAGTTTAGAGCTTGATCAAAAATTCAACGATGCCGAAAGTTATTTGATTGAATCAGGTGAAATAAGCAGTGATGGCGGAGGTGAATAGTCTCTAATCTCTCTCTATCTCTCTCGCATTATTTTTTTTTATTTAAATAGCAGAGTCAAAATTTTTATTTTTTTATCATTTTTCTTTCTTTCAGCCTTTGATACCGTTCCTGGAAATGTGCCTGTAACGATGGCTATTGTTAATCCAACTGATAATGCTGAGGTTTGTTTTAAAATTTCATGGTTTTTAAAGGATTTAATAATGATATTCTTATTCAAAAATAGGTTGTACCAATGCAAGAGATGCTGATTGGAAATGAATGGATCGATCATACGGTAATTTAATAAATATTCATTCGTTAAACACTTTTTTGAATATTTTTTTTTTTTTGTTTTTCCCTCTCTAATTTTCCAGCAAATTCAACCAACTGCTGCTGAACTGTCCGAATTACAACAATCGACATCAGATCAAAGACATCTACAGCAAACATATCAAAAGATGCAACAACAACTTATAGCTAAAACAAAACCGATGATTCTAACCAATGCACAACAAGTGAGTTTATTTCATCAAATCAATTAATTGAATCAACAAAACTTGGTGATAAAAAATGTGGCGAAAAAAAGAACCAAAAGACATGAAAAAAAAAAATGAATTCAAAAACGAAATTGGAAGAATGCAAAAAAGAAAAATAAAAAAAAAAAAATGAAAAAAAATGAAAAAAAAATGGAAAAAATGGAAAAAAATAAAAAAAAAAATAAAAAAAAAAAATAAAAAAAATTGAAAAAAAAAAATGAAAAAAATATTAAATGCAACAATTTTAAAATTTAATGTTCAAAAAGCGAAAAAATAAAAAAAAAGAACAAAAAAATTAAATTCATAAAACATTTTCAGATAAAATTGGAAATGGATGCATCGATGGCACCAGAAATGGAAGTATCGAGTACAGTTGCAAGTAGTAATTCAAATAATTCCAGTGATAGTGATCATAGTAATGAGATGCCAACAATAGTGTCTGCCGTTAATATGAATTCAACGGTTGCAAATTTAAATGCAAGCAATGAAAATCATTTCAAAGTAGGCGACAAATTTATAAAATTCATTTGAATGTGTCAATTTTGAACTGAAATTCAAAATAATTTTTTTTTTTTTTTTGTTTTTTTTTTCTCCATTTTCTGCAAATATTTAGCATACATTGGTTTGTGTACCAACAATGGTGTCAATACCAAATGCAGTAACAACCCAACAATCCCAAATACAACAAACCGATTCATCATTTCAACTTGCATTGGCATCATCCAGTGGTAATAATTTTACAAATGCAATTGTTGATGGTGTTAAAACAACAATTGCCAAACCAACGATTCAACAGCAGCAACTTCAGCAAAGCATTAATAAAATGCAAGGCATCGTTTTTACAAATGCAATACAATTGCAACAGCCACAAATTCAAGCAAAACTACAAAGACAATCATCACAACCAAACACAAGCAATACACATTCAATGACAGCACGAACAATGCAACGAACGCACAAAATACAACTTAATCAGGCGCCTCCACCGACAATTGTACAGCAAGGCGAAAAGTGAGTTATGGTTACACATTTTTTTTTTTTTTTATCATTTGCAATGCAAAAACTAAACCAATTAATTTGTCATGATACAACTCTCGAAACATACCGAGTGTATCGATTGGATGAAATTTTTGAAGGGGAAAATATTGCTAAAAATGGTTTTTTTTTGTTCCATTTCATAGGATACAAACCACACGGTATCAGATACCAATTTCGCATCGACAAATTGTAACGCATCAATTGCAACAACAAGTAAAACCACAGCAACAACCACAACAACAGCAACAGCAAACCATTCAACAAACAATTGTGAATCTCAACACACGAGACAATGGATGTAAGTGATTGAATTGATTTTTTTTTTTTTTTTTGTTTTGTTTTGTTTTGTTAATCCCAACGCCACACATTACAATGAAAAAAGGAAAAAAAAAATTAATTAAAAAATCGACTAATACATTTTATAGCCACATCAACATCAGCGGCTGCAAAAATTTTAACAACAACAACAACAACAAAACGTGGACGAGGCAGCCGAACAACAACTGATCGACCACCACCCGGTGCGGTAAATTTAGAACGAAGCTATGAAATTTGCCGTGCTGTTATACAAAATAGTCCAAATCGTCATCAATTGAAAGCCCAACTACGACCGCCTCCATCAATGCTTGCGAAAAATGTACAAATCACAAGCTCAGCAACCACACAAGGCACCACAATTACAAAATTTGTTAAGAAAATGCCCGACGAACAAACAACGACCAAAACCAATAAAGTTATGTTCAAGGTTAGTTTACATTTTTTTTAATTATAAATGTTTGCGCGATTTCTTTCCTCCTTTCTCTTTCTCACTCTATCTTCCTCTATCTCTCTCTCTCTCTCTCTCTCTCTCTCTCTCTCTCTCTCTCTTTTCTCTCTTTCTCTCTATCACATTTGCATCGTGCATAAAATGTGAAGAGAGTGAGAGAGAGAGAGAGAAAGAGAGAGAGAGAGAAAGTGAGAGAAAGTAAGAGAGAGAGAGAGAAAGAGAGAGAGAGAGTTGAAAAGAAAGGTATAGAAAGAGAAGGTGAGAGAGAGAGAGAGCGAGAGAGATTGAAAGCATAGAAAAGGTTCCGACCTAATGGCGAAGGATTATAAGATCATTTGCATAATTAGATGATAAGACTATTACTTAACACTATGGTACCAACCGAAAAATTTGCGTTTGTGTGCAAAATTCCATTGATTCAGAATGCTTGAAAATAAATGTGATGAAGATTACATTGTATTTGATGCTGAGCATGAAATTGTTGATATTTCAGTGGCATACATGCTGGGTGGTTGCAGCATTTATATGTTTAATGTAATTTATATACATTCATACGTCATTATGAACAGCGACTGATAATTTTTGCTTGCCATGCTTTGTACCTTTGATGTTCTATCCATGATTAGTCTACAGAAATTGTGATTTTATGCACATTTTCTGATTAAAATTTTTCCATCCATTACAATTTACTCATTACACATATTTCTCTCTCATTTTAGACAACAAATGGTCCGCCGCGAATCGCATTTCCAAAGAAAACCACATTCATTCAACGTCAACCATCACCTGTCTTGGTGCGCCACGTATTTGCCCAACAGAATCAACAACAACAACAACAGGTATGGTTTTTTGGGGTTTTGATAAACCATTTTTACAAAATATTTACCGCAAATTACAATAAAGCAAAAACAAAAAAAAAAAACAAAAAAACAAAAAAAAAAAAAAATAGAAAAAATGTCTCATTTGAATGTAACATGTGTAAGTAATGTGTATCGTTTTTTGTTTGAATAATGTAAATAGAAACAACAGCAACAGACCACATATCAGCATATCCTGAACAGCAGTGATAATTCAAATAGTAGCAGTGCGAGCAGCGTTGCAAGCGGAAGCACAAGCTCAGCACCAAATGGCCAATATATTTTGGTACAACGAGCTGGTGTTATTGCTGGCAGTAATCATTCAGCTCCAAGAGCATCTAGTGCACCGCCGGCACAAAATCAAGTACGTTCACATTTCAATTTGATTAAAATATGCGTAGTCTTTAGATAGTTTAAATTGTTGTTTCACATTTTGAAATTTTACAGTAGTTTTCGGCTCAATTTCATTACAAAACATGAACATTTAATTACCGAACTTAATTAAATTGTTGGTATTTAAATATTAGACTTTCTTTTTACAACAATTTTTTTTGATAACAATATTTTAGAATCAATTTTTTTTTTTGTGGAAATTCCTTTCATTTTTTTTTTCCCATAGTTTTTAGACTTTCTGTATTTGTTGTGATTTATTAATTTTAATTTGATATTTTGTATGTTTTGCATGTACTAATTGTGTAAATCTAAATTTGCCAATTGTTTGGAATAATGTATTGTTGTGTGACAAAACATAATTATCGAAATAATAATGCACATGTACAGATTCAAGGTGGAACAAGTGCTATACCAATCAGCATACGGGGCCGACCAGCATCAGTCGACGTCGACGTTGATCCCCAAAATGTTACTCTTTCGGATGTGCAACAAATAGTCGCAACAAATACACCAGCCCAAACGATTGCCCACAGAAAAATTACCAATCAAAGTAAGTTAGATTGATTCGATGAAATATTTCAATAAAAAAAAAAACATCAAAAGTATCACGTTCTTACATGTTTCATTTTTTTTTTTTTTTCACTTTTTCCTCTCGTTTTAATTATCCAAACAGATATAATATACAGTGATATAAGAGTCGAGCCAACACTTCAAAATTATGCGCTTAGTGTGGAAAATACACCACCAAATTGTGCATGCTCATTAAATGCAATGGTAAAATATTCAAAAACACCTTTGAATTATTTAAAAAAAAAAATTAATTGAAATTTCTCTTTTGTTGTTTATCTGCTTTAGGTAATCTGTCAGCAGTGCGGTGCATTTTGTCATGATGATTGTATTGGAGCATCAAAATTATGTGTTTCATGTATAATTAGATGAGCATCATTGTGTGATGAGAATGAAATGGATCAACATTGGGCATTGGGGTTTTTTTTTCTTTTTTTTCTTTAAATCGAAAAATGAACAAATTGAACATGTAAATGAAATGAAAATTCGAGCAAAAAAAAAAAAAAAAAAAGAAAATTAATTCATTTTTCTTTTATTTTCGCATGCGATACACACACAAACAGACACATCATTTTCATTCCTTTTCTAAAGGGCTATTTTATTTCCAACGACTATATTTCGAATTTTTTTTCGCATTTTTATTTTTTTTATTTTGTAATAAAATAAAAATGAAAAAAATTCATGAACACAAAGCCATAAGCATAAACCATGGACCGTATTATATGCGGTGATAAAATGTTTAATATTTTATCGTGTCATAAATAAGAATCCAATAATACCAAATCGTTAAGCAATCGTCTCGATGATTGGTACAATCGGGAGCATGAGGTTGACAGTGACAAAAACAAAAATAAAAAATAAAAAAAAAAAAATGTTGTAAAAAAAAGGTAAAATAAGACAGTCGGAGAAAAATCGTCTCGAATTTTATGTGTGGCTATTTAGCATATTTGCAGAAAAGAAACATTATAAGCTAAGAATGAAAGAAGAAGAAGAACAAGAAGATGATGAAGAAGAAGATAAAGAAAAAGAAGAAGAAGATGATGATGATGAAGAAGAAGAAGAAGAAGAGTGAAAGTAATATTAAGAAAACCATGAAGAGTGGTTTTTGTTTCAAGTTTGTTTCCATTTCGAAAATGTCGAAAGTTTATACTAAATAACTTTTAAATAAAATGAGCATGAAAAAAAAGAAGAAGAAAAAATATGATCGATATTTACTGTTATTGAAACAATCATACAATTTTTAATGCATATTTATTATATGACTGTTGTACAAAAACAAAAAGAAAAAAAAAATTAAGTAATCGATTATGACAAAAAAAAAAAAAAAAAAAAAAACAAAAAAGAAAATTTCAACATTGAAAATTTGACACAAAACGAAAAGTAAATACATAAATGATCGTTTGATTTTAATTACTAAGCAAAAGTTCAATTGTACAGTTTGCATACACATTACTATAAAACTCATATTATTAAAAAGAAGAAGAAGCAGAAGAAGAAGAAGAAGAAGGAGAAGAAGAAGAAGCAGAAGAAGAAGAAGGATGGAGAAAGAAGATTTACATATTTCTCGATCGAAATCATAGGTAAAAATCTATAAATTTTTGATTTATTTCTTTTTCTTCATAAAATACGACCACAAATGTACACACACATACAGCGCACACACTTCATACAGTTTTCGTTGTGTTTACACGATATTCGATGCAATGAAAATAAATGGGATTATGATTAATTATCCCCCTCTCTCTCACTCTCTCTCTCTTTCTATTTTCATTCCTCACACAATATAATAATGGTTTATTATTTATTTATTGTGTATTTGTTTACATTTTGAAATCAATCAATTTGTTAGTTATTTATTACATTGTGTTGACACTATGTTAATTGTTTTCATCGATTTCAAATGCATTGACTGATTCATCATGAAAATTCCTTCCGAATAAATACACTAAATGACCAATTGATTATATCTGTAGATATTATACGTAATGATACAAATTTATACAAAAATAAATGAAATAATCATAATACAAATCGTTTTATCACACCAATGCAGTTGATCGTACCTAAATGTGTGTTTGTTTTTTTTTCTTTCTTGTTTTGATTTCATTGAAATATTTTCCCTACAAATGCAACGAAAACTGTTTACAATGCAACACATTTAATTTTTCCTATGTTTTTATCTTCCTTCATTCTATATTTTTTTTTTTCTTTCGCTTTCTTCTTCTCAATCATTCATTCAACATCGCATTTTAGTTTTAAGTTTAACAAGTAAAATAAAAATGAGAAGAAAAAAAAAATGACATTGAGACAAGAAAAAAAAAAGAAAAAAAAATTATATTCTAATTGAACGACAACAATGGAAGTGAGAATGTAACTGTATGTATTTTTTTAGAATTATCTAATGTAATAATAATCATTACAAAAACACCCCCTCGATTTAAATAAATAAAAATCACAAACACAATTACAATTGCTGTTTTTATATACTTACATTAAAAGATGTTTTATTAACCATGCACTGCAAACAAAAAATCCACGACGGAAAATAATACACATTTTCCAGTTTTGATGCATTGATCAAAGTTTTGTAAAATCGCATCATGTTGGTCATGGTTTGGCAAAAGATTAAAATTTGATTTTCTTTTTTTTTTTTTTTTTGCTTGAAATTGCAAATTCAACAGAGAAGAAAATTTGAGGAAAAAGAAAAAAAAAATTCAATTCCAAACAACGCAAAAAACTGTGAACAAAATAACAGCAAGAAATTTTTAATAATTTCTCTGTTGGCTTGACATTTATTGGCGTTGTACGTTCTTTTTTCCTTTTTGCGTTATGGTTAAAGTTCATTTTCGCTTACACTGATTTAATAACTCGACAGTTTTATTACTAGTTAAGCAATGGATGTGCGTCATTACACAGCATTATTCATTCACAGTTTTCTTTCCTTTTTTTTCTCTCTTTTTCTCCCTTTCTCTCTTTCTCTTTCTCTTTTTCGGTCTTCCTCTCTCTCTCTCTCTTTCTTTCTTTCTCTCTCTCTCTCTCTCTCTCTCTCTCTCTCTCTCTTTCTTTCTTTCTCTCTCTATTAGTCCAAAACTTTATGCAACAATCACAAAATTTGAAACTTAAAATTAGGTTAATATCTCAACCGGAAATAACAATCACATTTTCAATCAAAATCATTTGCTTTCATTCATTTTATTGTTTCACCTCATTTTTATTATTAATAAACATGGTCTAATGATTTCATTAAATTTATTTTTTTTTTTTTTTTTTGTTTTGTTTTGTTTTACATTCTTCAAAATTATTTCTTCATAAATGTTGGAAATGGTGAGAAAATCCATTTTTATTTTTCCGCAGAAAACAAAATGCTTTTCTTATTATTAAATCAAATTTCTTGCACATTTATTTGGATTTAAATCAAATTCAAAGTTGAATGTGATGAATGTCTTTTTTTCTTGTCGCCGGTTAAGTGTTCAAAAATATCAAGAAATCAGATGAGGATATTTATTATGTTGAGCACATTGTTGACGTCATACATCATATCTTCTTTTCAAAGTATTTTCATATTCGGAAGTGTAACATAAATCGTTTAAGAATTTCATTTCAATGAAAAAATAAGTAAATGATTAACTTTTTTTTTTTTTCTTCTACTCTCAACTCCCCACTAACAAATACAATGGACATTATCTGCCATATCCATTTTTGTTTTGGAAAGAATGAACGAAGTGAATAAATTGTTGTGCGTTTAATATGAAGTTTCATTGTTGTGTCTGCCCCAATGATGCTAACTCTTCATTTTTCATGATGGATGGATGGATGGACGGACGACAATAGACGACAAAAAAAAAAAAAAAAAAAAAAAAAGAATAAAACGAACGAAAAAAAAACCAAGAACACAAATACATGTAACGGGACGCTGTTGAATGTAAATAAAACATTTGACGGAAATGGTATTTTATTATTCATGCACATGTATTTTGTTTCGAATGTGCGATGAGGGGCCGTTTTTGCTCATATTTCCGTAATCAAATAAGAATTTAAACCTATTTTCATTCTTGATTATTATTTTATAAATAATTGATGAAGCTTCAGTATGCCGGCAAAAACATATTTGATTCCATTTCGTATTACTTATAATTCTAAAAGCATCAATGCACGCATCGAAGACATACTTTAACAAAAAGTTTAAATGCCTTCAATAAGAAAAAAAAAAAAATTATTATTAAAATCATCACTTCACATGCACACAACAGCATTGAATCGTTCAAGAGATATAATGGCTGAAAATGCTATTATCATAAATTTTTGTGGATCCATCGTTCTCTCTTCTTCTTCTTCTTTTTCTTCTCCTTCTCCTTCTCCTTTTTCTTTTTCTTCTCCTTCTCCTTCTTCTTTTTCTTCTCCTTCTCCTTCTCCTTTTTCTTTTTCTTCTCCTTCTCCTTCTTCTTTTTCTTCTCCTTCTTCTTCTCATTCTTTCTATCTCTGTCTTTCTTTTCTTCTTGTTTCTTCGGCTGTATTCATTTATTCATTATTCTTTTCTTTTTCATTTCAAATCTATCAAAATTCGGGGAAAGCTAATCAAAGGAAGAGATCAACTCACTCAACATGGATAAAAGTATCGTGTATTGTGTGCGGTGAAGAGAATAATATAGAGAGCAAGAGCAAAAGAGAGAGAGAGAGAGAGAGAGAGAGAGAGAGAGAGAGAGAGAGAGAAAGAGAACCGAATCAAACTTAAATATCGCATCTTCATACAGAATGAACGCGATAAAGTGTTATTAAGAAAAAAAGCATGATAAAAATTCGATGAAGCATGCTCCCCTTTTTTTGCGTTTTTTTTCCCACGGCTTTTTTTTTTCTCATTTTCCTTCTTTTTCTAGCTCACTCTTAGTCTTTTTACCGTCTCTTCTTTTTTCTAATTCATTGTCGACGTCTTGCACTTTTTCTGCCCACCTCCTTCGTCTAGATGTGTTGAAGTATATAGCTTCCGCTATTGTTTTAGCATTCAGATGCTTGTTTAATATTTATAGCTTTTGTCCCATTCTCCTCCACCTTACTTTCTTCCTTTTTATCCCTCTCATTCACTGAATATGAATATATATATAAATGCATAGTATTTTTTTGTTCAGTCTAGCAACTCGGCCATCTGTGGAACCTATTCAAACTTAACTAATGAAATTATGAGCGAAACGAGAACTAAGAGTATTCTCTGGTAGTAATTGAGCGTTTCCATTTCGGCTAAAAAGCGGGGTATTTATTCTACTGTACCATCGACATACAACAAATTTGATATTGACAAATAACACAATGGCCTATCTGTTCTAAACTTTTCACTTTTATTATTATTTTTAAATAATGTTTTCTCTTCCCATTCTCTCTCTCTCTCTCTATCTCTATCTCTCTCTTACTCTCTCTTACTCTCTTACTCTCTTACTCTCTCTTACTCTCTTACACTCTTACTCTCTCTTACTCTCTCTTACTCTCTATTACTTTCTCATTGTTTCGCTCTCTTTTTTTCACTTTCTGAAAATTTCACCGCACGCTCCTTGCTTACAATTTATCGCGCACTGTGTGGGCAAGTATTTTGATTGTGCAATTAAATCAAATATCAACATAATCAAAAATATTCAAAACGATACGCTACGCATTTTATAATTAGAATTGGAACGTGCTGGCGAGCGAAGGGAAATAGGATTCGTTTTACATCTTATTTGATTTCATATAACAATCACACTCCATCTCATCTTTAACATTCTCTTTTGCTCTCTTGTTCTCAATTCTTAACAGCTCTTCCCATCCAAATCAACGGCATAAATTTTAATTAAGCGATGGATTCTCCATTTAAAGCGCGTGAATGCGAATATATACCATAAATTTACCAACAAATATATAAATCGAGAATACCCACTAATAAAAATTAAAAGCAATACCCTTGGTCGTTTTCACTCTCTATCTTGCTCTCTCTCTCTCTCTCTCTCTCTCTTTTTGATTTTCTCTCCGTTTGTCGCTCTCTTTTTTATATGCTTGATGTACCAGATCTAGGCGATGAAACGGTGGCAATGAATGTGCCATTCATTCACATACATACAAATACACATACACAAAACGAGCGACAGGTTCAATTAATGTTGAAACAATAATTGATTTAGCGCTATGTTGTTTATGAATTCACAACACGCATTTTCTGATGACGAGCATCCAGATCGAGACATAGATTTTCATTATGACGATTTTTTTCTTCTCTCAACTTCCCTCCATACATTCAGTTTATTCCCGATATGTGTGTGTATCTCTTTCTCCCTCTTTTTTTCTCTCTTTCTTTCTCTCTTCCTCCCTCTCTTTCTTTCTCTCTTCCTCCCTCTCTTTCTTTCTCTCTCTTTCTCTCTCTTTCCCTCTCACCTACTCCATCTCTCTTTCTTTCTTTCTCTCTCTTTCTTTCTCTCCCTCTCTCTCTCTCTCTCTCTCTCTCTCTCCCTCTTTCTTTCTCTCTCCTTGTGTTTATGTTTTCGCTAACCATTCAATGAAAAAGTCCTATATCGCGGCTGTAGAAATAGAAAATCGCGAAAAAAAAAAATAAATTGCAGAGTTCTTGTTTCAAATATAATACTTACAGAGGATGAGACGGCTATTTATCCTATCAGAATGAAGCTTAATTCCATGTAATTGCTTGAAAGTCAATATATCCAATCTTTTTTGTTTCAATGAAACATTAGCCAATACGATGCTAGTTTGCTAGTTACTTAATTTTCTGCAGTAGACGACAATGGTGGCTCACAGTATTGGCAATGTCACCGATTTTCCATCGGCACAGTTTCAACGACTCAGTTTAATGTGCATTTCTTCGTTTCTGTTTTTCTCTTCTTCTTCTTTTTCTTTTTCTTCTTCTTTGTCGTCGTCGCCGTTGCCTTTTCTATTTAACTAATAAAATATATGTAGACTGATGATAATGTATATGTATGGCTTATTCCATACCATTGCGATTGTCACAAAAACATTATCATCATTGTGCATAGCGTATAAAAACTCTGTCGACTTTCGCAGAAGCAATTACTTGAAGTGGATGAAATGAAATGAAAAGAAAAGCAAATGCTATTTTTACAACGAACTTTGTTTGCATAGAATTTTTATTCAAAAAAAAAAATCGTTTTCCGGCTATTTTTGCGTTTTATTTAGATAAAATATAAATACAACATATGAATATAAGTTACATACATAGTTTTGTTTGGTTTTTTTCTCTTTCTTTTTTCTTCCTGTTGTTCGTTTTTTCTCTCTCTCTCTCTCTCTTTCCCTTTCTTTCTCTCTTTCTCTCTCTCTCTCTCTCTCTCCATCTCGATATATCTATTTTTTATTCTACAATTTCTCATTTTTACTATGTGACTAACACGTTGAATTATGGTTGAGCTTATGGCGTACAATTATTTTATTTAATTTTTTGTGTTTTTTTTTTTTGCACATTTTATCTATTATTTGTTCTTACTTATGCTTCTAGTTAACAAAAACAGATTGCGAAAAATAAAGAATTTCAGACAATTTACATAGAAAACTGTGTGCAGTTTTTTTTTTCTTCTTCTGTTTGTTTTTCCCCCTTTAACTCGTTTGCTTTTGCTTATTTCCATTTTAAAAAATTTCATTTCTCGTTTACCCGATAGAAACTGAAGGAAAAAAGAATAAAACACTCAAATTTCTGAAATGGCAATGAATCGTTGTACTTTTTCCGAATCATGCATTAACTTATGCTTTTCAAATAATATTGACATTGTTGAAATAAAGCACTTTCAGCCAAACCAAATATTATCGCATTTTTTTTTTTTTTCTTCTTTATTTTTCGGTTTGTTTCATGTTTAAACATCAAAATTGCATCCACACTAGTTTTGACTTGAAAATTCCATAAATTGTAATAACCAATACAAAAGCATTTACTGCATTTGAAAACTTAACGAGATGCATTCAAATGTTGACATTCTTTGTTTATATAATGAAATACAATCATGTGTTAATAATGTGTGCATTGAGTTTTACATTTTTGTGTATGTGGTTAGGGAGATCAAGAATCCACAAAAAAAAAAAAGAAAAAAAAAATCAGTTTGGTTAATTTTTGTAAAATCTTCTTAAGTCTGGTGTTTTGATGGAAAATATTTCAAATGCATTTGCACACCGTGTTTCCATAAACTTTTCGATTGAAAATTCAAATTGTTATTCTTTATTATGGGCCATTGTGCGGTTTTTCTTTTCGTTTTTATCCCCTGACCCATTTCTTTCATTCATTTTACATTCTGCTGTCACAAAACTTTTCACACAATCTCTGTCTATTTGTTGGATTTAAACTTATTTAACAAGTTATCAAAATAATCTCCGTGAATGTGACACGGTCAAAATGCATTTCAAATAGAGAAAACAAAAAAAAACAAAAAATCAAGAAAATTAAGAAAATGAAGAAAATGAAGAAAATGAAGAAAATGAAAAGGACAGAAAAATAATAAACTGTTCGCATTGTCAACAATTTTCTGCATTACTCGCATAATTTGCATTTAAAATGTTTCGATTCTCAATTCGATTTTTTCTATTGTAGTTCATTTTCAATAAAGCGTTGGTATCACAATAGGTAGACAACCAACAGAACAAAAAATTTATATATATCTTTACATGAAAAAAACAAATAATAAAGAACAACATACCGTACAAATGCAGCCAACAAATTAAATGTTACACAACTCTGGCACACAGCCATCTAATCATTTCACTTTATTTTGTCATTTTTTTTCTTTTCTTTTTTTTTTCTTTTTTTTTTTTTTTTTGTCTTTTCTATGAATGGATTTTATTCTTATGATTATAGTAACATATATAATTTTATGCAAACAATACAATATATATATGCGTAAAATGTATATAAAACGGTAAAGTGGCTTGACATTGTTATGTTTATATGGTTTCATTTTCTATGTTATTATGGAAGATTTGTTGCTTTTGATTTAAAAAAAAAAAAAAAATAAAAAAATCCTAAGAAGAAGAAGCAATAACAGAATCCATCAATGGAAAATTAAAAAAAAAAAAATCTTCTCTCGCTGATATGTATTTCAAGTGTGTTGTATTGTGTATATTTTATTGAACTAAAAATTCGCTCAATTGAACATGAATTTCTGAGCAATGCCAAAGAAAAAGTCAAAGGAAAAGAAATTGTTCAAATGTATCAAAAGCGAATGAGCTTTTCAAATTTATGAATATTGCAATACTTGTTCATTAAAAGAAAAAATGAAAAAACTAAGACAAAAAAAAAAAAAACAAAAAAACAAAAAAACTTGGCATGTTTTTATGGCATATTTGTCAGTGCAATCATCGAACAACAGTGCAAGCATTTTTTTACAAGAAAAAGCAATTCACCCCCTATTGACCGTTTGTTATTCAGAATATTGTTCTTCATATATGCAATGGTTTTCATATATTCATTAATTTTCACGGGTAAAAATTGACTGTTCGCTCGTTCGTTCGTTCGTTTGTTCCTTTATTCGTTTGCTCTTTCATCGCAAAACTCACAGAGCACTTCAGCATATTACCCCAGAGAACATAAATTGACTGTTTGGAAAATTGAATTGGAATTACAAAATCGTATAATAGATTGCTCCTGTGAGCACTTGTAAAACTTCGAATTAAATTCACAAGCAAAATTGTTGCACAAACTCACACAC